>WTSP01008261.1:81984-98016 GCA_025331215.1 Actenoides lindsayi
ATATTTAAAGACATTAATGAGATCCCCCCTCAGTCTCCTCTTCGTCAGACTAAAGAGACCCAGCTCTCTCAGCCTCTTCTCATAAGGAAGGTGCTCAGTTCAAACACAGACCATTACAATTGTTCTACAAAAAAATTTCTGTGTATAACTGGCAGCCTTTGTCACTTCCTGAGCCCAAAATGACTGTTTGGGATGACTTCTGCTGGGAAGGAAGAAATACTTCAGTACACTGTGGCAGGTGATAGTAACATATATAGAGATAATCACTACATTTATATCTGACAAGATGTAAATCAGTTGATTTACTAGTGATTAGTGTGACTGGTAAAGGATTCCTATAAGAGAAACTCTTGAAAATTCCCTTCTGTCTGTAGTAAGGGGAAGAAAATGTGTTTTATAGCTGCTGGAGTCTATGTCTGCTTTAGCATTATTCTGTATCAGTCAGGAACACACTTTTTCTCTTCTGTAATAGCAAGTAGTAGCAATGAAGACTGTAACATGTTCTGAACTACACAGAGAACAATGAATCTGAACAGACAAAAAACTCAGCAGGTGATCTTTAATGTTTCCAGAAGATATGAAGGGTAATTTTTAGCTGAGATGAAAGTAAGCATCTGAAAAAAATATTTCTAGTAAATTAGCACTTCTGTCTGCCATGCCTAAGAACTGCTTTCACATGAGGAGGGGGGATAAGAGAATGTCACTTATTATATAAAAAGAAAACAGTTGTGAAACAAAGTTGATGATGTTATTCTCGTGAAGAGCTATCATCTTCTGCCTTCAATGACTTGTAGAAAGTAAATTCAGTGGGACACAATAAGCCCAATTAGGATAAAATGTTTATGCCTTTCCCTAGATCTGGAAAAGCAATGTAGTGCAAGTGATAACTACAAGCCTGGATGGACGGGGAGAAGACTGTGAAAGCAAAAAACAACTGTTCCCATGACTCTACGAGCCTTTCATTCCTTAACCTAGGGCTTGCCAGTCTAGCTCTTCAGTAATGGGCTGGATATTAATGTCTGCATCTGTTATGTGTGATTCCATTTAGGTAGAAGTAATTAGTCTGACAATTAACTGGGAGTTTTATGTGCCTCTCTGAGTGTGTCCTCAGAACATGTACAGGACATTAAAAGATTAAAACCTAGCAATGGGGAGGGAAACTATAGAGTTGCTTGTGGCACGTTCCTTATTTGTTGTTGACTTTCCACCAATAAGAAAAAGGATATTCCTATAGCCTCTCTATTGGTCACCCCAAGAGAAGTACTCAGAGAGATGACCAGGAAACTTTCTTCTGGAAACACAACCTGAACCCACACAAGGCTTTTTTTTTTAATCTGTTTTCTAGACCAATAGAAAATGTTATTGCCTTTGATCACTACCATTCTGGCGTGAATGTTACAGAAAGACCCTGGCTAGAGTTTCCTAAGCCGTATGTCATTACTTTCTTGGGAGTTTATACCATCATGATGGATTGGTGGGATTTCTCTGGCCAGTAATGCAAGGATAGGTATTTTCTTGCATTGTATTGTACTTTCTAACCTTCACTCTCTTTTCACCCTCTTTTTTTTCATTATTTATCTTCCTCATTTTGAACACACTGAATTCTGGAAGTTAAGAGGGGAGAAGAGTGTGAGGGAAATGGGACAGATAAGCTGTTGTAAGCTAATCAGGAAACTGTTACATGACTGCAAATACACCTGTACCTTGGAGGATCTATGGTTACAGCAAGTCTTCTTGATGATTAACTGTAGATTTGCCAGATACATCATTTTTGCATCAGTAAATCTGTTTTTACAGCACTGACTGATATTCAAGTTCATTTCCTTCCTGCTTACATTCTTTTTTAATGCAGATTTTTTGTGTGTGAAGTACAGTATATGGTGATGTTTGAGACTATGTGTAATAGTCCTCTGCTGGGATGTATCTGTCACTTATATTCAGGACAGTGTTTTGTGACAATGTTAATGCTAGTGAACAATGTTGAGATACCAGGGTCAGAGCTCATATAAGAGTTATTTCTTGTGGTGATTTTGATTCTTCTCTTGATCTCAATTTTACTAAGAACGTCAATGAAGTTACTCTGAGTTATATTAATGTCATTTCTTTGGACTTATATATCTAGAGTTACTTACTTATTAATCTATAACTGTAGGCAGAAAAGTTAGCATAGGAGATTTTGGTTCCATTATAGTTTCCTGCCTTTTGTTCGTCTTTTCCTCATTTTCCTGCCTTTTGTTCAGTTTTTCTTCTTTTTCTCAGTATGGTTTTGCAGGCAACTGTCGGTATCAAAAAGGCAACATGAACTCAGAAAATCGATAACTTCTTTCTTTCAGAGCTTCAAGGTGTAGGACAGGCAGTGTGTACATAACACTAAAGATAGGATTCCATTCTATAAGCACCTGCTTTTTCCATGAGATTTCTCTTTTGCTGGTAGACTGATTAAAATGTTATCTTTTTCATAGATATTTGCCAACTTCGCAGTGACTTTAAACAGATTCCAGAGTGACAGCAAGAATCTTGCTTGCTGTACAGAGCCATTGCTGTACAATGCCAAGACCCTGGAAGGCAGGCAATGACTACCTCAAGGAAGGTCCTACTCTCCCTGTTATGGTATCTTAGAATCTCAAGTGATCATGGAGAAAAAGATATCAACATGGAGAAATTGAATGTTACAAGGTTGCAAAGGAAAGTAAAAGCCCTTTAAATGTACTTTATTCACCTAATAATGATCTCTCTTTCCTATCCTCATGAACAGAAGATTACTTTTTTCACTTTGTACTATAGGGTTTCTGATTGACCAGTATGGACCTGATACTGTGAGAAATAATGCAAACTCCATTGACATACTGAGAATAGAGAATATCTACCTGATTTCAGCCTGATCCCTAGTTCACTCAAGCATGTGAGTGAATTCTTGGTAATGTCTAGAGATGCAGCACCTCATGCCAAGATCTACAAAGGAGTTATTTTTGAGACAAGAGGCAGTTAATGAATTAGACAAGGTAAAACATTAAACATCAGCAGTGCTTTAGTAGACTGTGGGTAATAGCCACATAAGGTATTGATTCAGGATGTCAGAAACAGACTCTCTAAAAAGCTTAATGATACAAAAAGCAAGATAATTTCTCCCCCCTCCCCTTTATCTTATCAGGAAGATTACAGTTTGCACATGACACCAACCAAACATCACAGAATCAATGGGAGAACAGAATTCTGAATGATTACTCCTAGATGTGTTTTCCTTGGAGGTTTCCTATTCAGAGAACAACTTCAGCTCTGTTTAGCTTTAAGAAGGATGTGGCTATTGTGTGAAGTGATAGCACTTCAGTTTAGAGTACAGCTCATCTTCTGTCTGTTTTCTACAGCCACGTGTTTTAAACACCTTTTAAGAGAATTGTCATTCCTTTTCACTGGATTTTATCAGCAGTCTTTAAGAAAACAAGTAGCTTCTAATGGGTCCCAGAGGAAGCTTTAAAGGAGGAACTTAAACATACAAAAAAAGATAAAATCCAGGGCAATGTTCAGTCATTGCACGCACTAGGGTTGTTTAACTATTCTGCTTAGCTTAGAGGACATACAGGGGAGGCTTTTATTATGTCTCTGTGTATTATGTGTAGATGTGAGCTTTATTTTTAAACACTTACATGAAATATCTTTCTTCATCCCTGCAAAAATGTGTGTCAAACTAAGGGCACCAGCAAGTCATATTAATGTGTGGAAGGGAAAAATAAGAGAGAAGATGAAGCAAAAGCAGTTTACTCACTGTGCCATCCACGTTTTTCACTGGAGACATATTTAGGACATGTGGATATGAGCATGCGAGTTAGTAGGGTATGTGGGCCAGGTATCCAATATTCAGCCAGTATCTCTGTAAAGCTGCAGAAAGCTGGTGCCCAGATGATCTTTTAGACCAATATTGGTGCAGGGAGAAGCAGCCTTAGAACTGTACTAGACTGCAGACATCACGGAGTCCTGTACTGCCCACAACCTGAGAGCAGACACTTTTGTTACTTTAAGAAAAAGGTCTCCTTTCCCCTCACTGCCTTCCTTGGTCTATTATTCCTTTTCAAGCTGCTTCTTCCCTAGGACTGT
Organism: Actenoides lindsayi; assembly: GCA_025331215.1. NCBI lineage: Eukaryota > Metazoa > Chordata > Aves > Coraciiformes > Alcedinidae > Actenoides > Actenoides lindsayi. Next base: position 86,077 of record WTSP01008261.1, read on the forward strand.
GTTTAGCTTTGCTCACCACATCTCTTTTTCTTGCATTATAACTCCAGACTTCCCTCTCTCTGTATCTTTCTCCTTCCTAGTGCCATCTTCCTTTCTTTGCACAGACTTACTCCTGATAGATCTGGTTGCATGTGAGCCTGGAAAAGGTTCTTCAGTTGGTTACAAGCTCTTAGACTCTACATATGATACTAACTGTGATATATATCAAAAGCTTGGATAACAGATCTGATATAGATATAGTAAACTCTAAAAGGAATAAGAATGAAAATATTTTGTTGCATTCAATAATATTGCTTTAGTGAGAGATGGAAAAGTTCATGCTTAATGACTCTTCCAATGACGGTAGAGGCTGAGGTAAACAACGATGAACATTTAAGAGAAAAAAAATGGAGTCTCACACACATTCTTCCCTTTTAGGATGAGCACCTTAGAAAAAAAATGGTGATTAATTTTCAGTTTACCTGTTCTTTACTGTAAAAAACCTCCATTTGAGGTTTAATTGGATCTGCTCTAGGATGTAACAAAAAGTTAGTGGAAGATAAAAGGGGCATAGCAAGAAAAACTATTCAAAGTGAATAATTTAAGATCACATCCATAATTAATGGCATTTGGAAAACTTCCTCTAGTGCTCTAATCATATCTCAAAATGTGCTAATTAGAGCAGTTTGGTACAAAACAGAGTATGCAGGTGTTGAACAACTTCTTCTGTTCTTTTTAAAGAAATGTCATGGTAGCTGATTCTCCTGGCATTAGTACTCACACTTAATAAATGTTTCCCCATTTAACATATATTTGACAGCTGAAGAACCTTCATATAATTATCACCTTGTTAAAATAGATTTCTTCCATGTTCTTGATCAAATCAGCTATTTTAATACAGAAATCTAAGCCTGTAGTAAACAGTGGGGCATCCTATAATGTCCATTGGGAATATAACTAGTAAGAAATTGAAACTGAAAGAAAAACCCCAGTGTTGCTTGCTTTGGAACAGCAAAGAATCTATGTTCATGTACTTGAAATGAATGTTATCTAAAAGCAGTTCTGATATTTCAGCAAAGTTAATACTTTGCTTACTGCTTGGACTGTATTTAAGTGTTGTTATCTTTTGGTTGGGTGGGATTTTGCTGGTCAATTCCTCATTTATCTTGGAAATCGATGACAACTGACATCACAGTTACCTCTCCCTAACACTCTCCAAATCTAATCAATATCATCTGGAAAGAAACGAGCTGTGTATTTAGGTCTTTGTGCGTATACGTTTATGCATGTATTACTGCTCTGCGACAATGAAACAGCAAATGCTGAGGAAATGCTTAATGCAGAAATGACTCAGAACTCTCCTGACAGCTCTGTAATACCGGGGCTGCAGTGTCCAGCAAGTGGGTGTGAGAGTACTGTCAAATAGAAAAATAAAACTGAAGATCACAGATTGTGTTCAAAATGAATGTATCATGACTCTGCAGGATTTGTTTCATATGATTATTCTAATACAATATTTTGTTGCATTGAGTTTCTACAAAATTTAGCCGAATGAAACAAGTAGTTATATAACCATGTATTATCAATAACTGTTATCATTTCCTTTAAGGGTAGTTAACCTGGCTGAGTGGAGAGCTTCTTTCTATTACATGCTGCACATTCATTTTAAGATACTTTATTGGAGAACCTACAGTGTAAAATATTAATTTTGCAAAATCTAACGCATGGGCTTAAACCTCACGTACATCCAATTTTTCAAGAGACTCAGCAGTATCTAGTTCCATTTTTCCCAAGCAGTCAGTAGACTTACTGCCATCCATGAATTAGCTCTTTTTCCCTGCTATGTTCTCCTTATTCCTACCCATTAGCATTCAACTCTTCTCTGTCTTCTGCAGCTAGATGAATTATTCCCTGAGAACAATTTATTTGACAGTGAATTTTGCCCTTTCTGCATTTGTTATTTCTCCATGAACACATCACAATTTGCATTAATTAGTTTATTATTTGAAATTGTTTGATGAATAATTTGTTCCAACTCATTTCACTCATGTAGCTAATATTAATTTGAGTGTTTCATCCCAGTGATTTACCATTCAAGCTGTGTCCTACTGTATCACATGGTCATTGTTTCTGCTCCTGCTCTGGATGACACAACTAAAGTCAATCAAAAAGAGAGAAATATGATTCATTGAAAGTTTTGAAAGAAAAGTTTAGTTCTATTCTCTTACTATTATCCACATTTTTTTGTTCCTGAGAAAACATTCTACATTTTCATTTTTGTATTGTGCTCTTCCTTTTTCTCGGTTTCAAAACTGCAAAAACATGAGGAAAAAAAAAAAAGGTACTAAAAAAAGTTTCTTTTTCCTACTCCCTGTTTAAGGAGATGGAATAAAATAAATCAGAATTTTATTTTATCCAATAATAAAACGATTTTTTCTGTTGAGGACAGTGTTTCATCAAAACACACTCTTTGCAATAGTAATATTTTTGACCAGTTCAAGTTATACATTCTATAAACAGCTTCTGCTTTCCTGTGAATTACGACTCACTAATAAAAACAATATTTTGCCAATATTAAGTAAGATTTTGACCATCAGGAAAAATGGAAATATATGCACAAGAAAAAGTAGAATAAGTTTTCAGAATTCACAAGCATGATCACAACCCTTTCTTTCTAGTCTGTGTGGAATTCTGGTCTCTTGCTCCAAAATTCTAATAAACTTTGAAGCACAATCACCTTACTTATTTCTGGTAAAAATATGCATATTTACAGATCCAGCCTGAAAAATGTCTTCGGATGCCCCAAAGTCTATAGTGTTCCATATCAACTTATGAATATATAGTACCCCAAAAGAAGCAGAATGCTACAGTCATGTATTAGAGATTAGAGTAATAATTATATCCTTACTATTCTAATGTTAATCATAAGGGGTATTGAAAAACAGCAGTTGAGTACTTTCTTAAAAAAAATAGAAAGTAATGGGTAAAGAACTCCCCTAGACATGGATTATTATTTTTTTTTCTTTTAATAACAAATCTTGGGAAAAATTGGATTGTTCAGTATATAAACACATGCATTATAATTTTAGTAAGTTAAAGAGTTCTCCAAATTTGCCTAGGAAACCATAAAGAGACTGCTTATGGCAAAATCATGGAAAATCAGAGCTGGGACACAAACGGGAAAGCAGAAAGGAATGGTAATATAATTAATGCCATCAGCATGCTTTTATAGAAGATAGATCCTGTCAAGCAAACAGTATCATTTCTGAGATCTTAGATGTGTTCGGTGAAAGTATGTCTGTGATATATTCAAGGCATTTTGTAGACAGGTGATATATTGGCACATTATCACTAAACAAAATCAAAAGAGCCACAGAAGCAGTAGTGACTGAGTAACTGTAAGAGTTCAAGTCACAGTCCCATGGATTGGTTTCTATGCAGATGCTGCTTCTCTTCGTTATTGACCCAGTCTAATCCAGGACACCTACACCTATAAATACCACATTTGTAAAATTTCTGATGACACATAATTAGTGAATGAATAATAATGATAAATTGCATATGGAGTATAGAGGCTGCTCTGGTTCACTTACAGAAGTAAAAAAGCAAATACTTCCACACAAAAGTTTTTGTGCTATCACTTTACAAAGCTATACTTCCAGGCACACAGAAACTGTCAGTCTTGTGAAACTGGGACTTCTTCCTTGAAATCAGTAACTGAGGAGCACCAGAACAGTGAAACCACTGAACAGGAGTGGGCAATCAGATTTAGCTAAGGCTTAATACAAATTCTGAAGAATTAGTCAGGAAATATCATATATGAACAAGGAAGTACTTTTTTGCCATTGGCATGGCATGAAGAGGGACTTGGATGTTTCTTTCTAGCTATTTCAATTGATGAAGTGATAGTTATAACTGTTGTTATGAGTCATGAACCTCTGGCACTAATGATACGCTTTTGTTTTGAGTTCTAAGAGTCATTCTTCAAAAAAACTGATGAAGGATTGAAAAGGATTCAGAAAAGAATAATGGGATTTTTCTATTCTTTTTTTCTAGGGAGAAACCAAGAAAATTTAATCTGTTTAGTGCATCAAAGAGAAAATTAAAAGATGATAGTGGGAAGAGATGGCTTACTGTAGATGGTATTTCTGTCACAAAGATGGATCCATGAGATTCAGGATCTGGAAGCTAGATTAAGGTAAATTCAAAGAGAGTAATTAATCAGTGGAACAGCTTTACTCCAGTTATGATAGATTCTCTATCACTGGCAACTTCTAAATCAAGTCTCAATGTCTTAATGCGCAAAATAAGATAAAACCCTCAAGAAGAAACAATTTCTATGAGATTTTTGGCCTACTCTGTAAAGGAGAAGAAAAAAGATCTCCACTCTTAAAATATATCCATGAGACTTTCTGTTGTTGTTTACACATGCTATCAATATTTAAGTCTCTCAAATCATTCTGAGATGTGCGTACAAAAGATACTGTATGTCTTACCAGAGGGAATTCAAAGTGAATCTGAAAGCAAAATAAATATAACTATAATCAAATGAGCAAATAAAAGCGAAACAAAGTTATTGACTTCTAAGTGTGACAATTCTGTTTCTTACAGCTGGAATAAAAGCTGTAAGCAGATATAAATGAAATATATAGAAGGTTTTCTCAGAAAATGATAGGCGTGGTCACTTCTCTAAGTGCTTTACAACCAGAGCTCCACATTAAGCAGCTAAAATGTCTTTCTGGAGCATCAACAAGTCAAAGAGCCTGAGTGACGACAGACACCATCTAAATAATTTTAGCACTATATGCAATATTGTCTGAGAGCTGTGGACCATGTGGAAGTCTTTTCCTATTGGCAGTGAGGCAAGCAGCATTGCCTTGCTAAATGTGGTCTGTCTTTATGGTGGATATTTCTGTGTTGAAATGTCACAACTTGGTATTCTTTGTATCGAGAAGAAACTAAGCTATGTCTGATTAAAGTAATAGGTCAACATTGCATACTGCTTTATCATAAAGGCCTTTGGTTTATACATTTTGTTCCTGGTTTGAAGTTTAACATTTTAGCATCTTTCTGAAATTGCATTTGTTGAAAAAATTGGTAGAAAGTAAGAAATCCAGTGGCTGAGCAATGATGTACTTAGGGATGACTGGAAAATACCTGGAATCATTCTTCTAGACCTCTATTCATTAATTCAGAGGATAAATCTGTTCATGTTCAGTAAAAGAGAATGGGCAAGACTAACTGCCAGCAGACAGTGGGAATGATTATCTCCATTTCTCAGCCCTCAGAAGCAGATGTGCCTATGTTTTTTAAGAAAAAAAAAAAAAAAAGGCAGATGGGGGTGTGGTGGTGGCATTACTAGTTAACAGGGCGTTCTAAAACATCATTGTGCATGTGACTGGTGATCTCTGCAACAAATGGACCCTGAAGGATGGTATGAAACCTAGTTAGTAAATGATCTCAGGTTTGGCCATTAATCTGTGGCATTGACGTACCTTTTGAATACATAGAAATGGGCTGTAAACAAGCAAATGTGAATAAATGAGGTAAAATGATAAAGTGCAACTGCTTCCCATGGGAGAAAAAAAAAACAACAAAAAAACCCCAAAACCTCTTGCTTTTACACTGTTTCTGTCCTGACTGTCATGTCTACAGCTGTGATACTCTTTTCTCTTCTTTGCTCCTTTAATGAAAAGAAACCTCCCCGCCTCTCTGGGGCACATCCCTGAGGAGAGATTGGTTTTGGATGAGAGGCATATTCTGCTCTTTCATCCTCTTCAAAACCCAGAGTTTGTTTTCCCTCCGTTTGTCAATCAGCATGAAAAAGCTTTTTTTGCTCTTAGTGCACCGGAAACAAATGTGAAGAAAAGATGGAAAGCTCCAGGCAGTTTTAATGTGGGGGAGTGCAATGCTGATGTAAAGCTGCAGCAGATGTATGCCTTAATTAGATGTTAATGAACAGACAGGCACATATAAGTGTGCAGCTCTGAGAGTGTGGAAGGAAGCAGAAAGATGGGGCAGTACAAAAACTTTGATATCGCCTGGGTAAAGGTTTGTTTAAACATTTCCCTGCTGCTGTTTCCTGTATCCAGCCTGGATTTTTCCATCACTGTGTGGCAGCAAATCATTTTGTTTCTTGCCAATCCATCAAGAGGAACTGGTCCATGTGTTCTCCCTGTCTCAGCCATGCTTTGAATTACTTCAGTTCTCCAACTTCAGGGCAAAGTTTGCAAACCTGAAGTTGGAGAAATCAATGTGGCAATTTTTTTTTGGCAAATCTTAGGTGTCAAAATTATGGACAAAGTTAAGAGGGCATCTGAAGAAAATAGAAGGTGTTCTGGACTTCGAAGGAACAGGTGAAGTACAAGCAGAGATGAGAAGGACACAAAATAAGATGCAAACAGGAAAACCAAGAAATTATTTCAGGCACTCAAATCAGAAATCACCTTTGATCATACAAGTAAATTAGTGTGCAGAATGACTAATCAAAACCAGCATAAACACTCAAGACTAAAAATACCTGTGAAGTAGGGTTAGGGAAGCACATATAAAAGAAAGAAAAATGCTATCAGATAAAAACACTAGAGAGGCAAGTAACATGGTAGTAAGAGTGATGAAAGGTTTAAACACTTGCTATGCTGCTCATTGAGAGGAATACATACATTATTCAGTGCAGATAAATCTCCAAGGAAGTATTTTTTGGGGGGTAGTTTAATATCTAAAATCAGGGCATTTTCATTGTCTGTCCTCAGTGTGGCATTACAAATCTTATTTATGGATTAAAAGGAGCTCTAGGCTCTGCAATATTCTCAACAAAAGGCCTTTTCTCTCCTGGAGTTTATGCAGCTGATGAGGATCACAGCTCTGGTATATGGTATATCTCCCAACCCCTGTAGAAACCATGTAATTTCTCAAGAAGGAGATGTGGGTGAGGACACAAAGAACTGAGGGTCAGAGGCAATGGATTTTACTAGTGATGAAAGAATTCAGAAACTGAAGTCCTGTATCAGAGAGGGATTGCAGGCAGAGATAGTTGCTGATGCTGCACCTCTAAGGTTGGATGATGATGAAGTAAGAGTATTCTTTGTTTATTAATTTATTTGAAATATATTTGGATTAACTTCTGTGGAAATATATTCTAATGTGAGCTTTAAGTACTTGGACTGTCTTTTTATTTGCCTGCCTGCCCATCTGCCTATCTACCTTTTGATCTGTCTCTCTCTACATTTTTTAGTCTCCCAGTGATACGGACAGCCCATCTCCTCTGATAAACAGACTCCCCTACTTAATAGCATGTCTGTCTGAAGTCAGTATAACTTCTATATGATAAATGAGTTTTATTCCTGATAATAAAATAACATTTTTGCACTTTAAAATGCATGAAGGATTCAGTGCCCTTTGTGAAACTCATTACCTCCAACACACCTTCCCCTGCCCCTTCCACTGAATTAGTACCTACGTGTGGCATTAGCACTAACTTGCCGATTTTGGAGCATGATGTGCCTCTGCATATTCTGAGGCCAGCTTTTTAGCCTTTCATGTGGCAGAGAGAGCTTCTGCATCTTGTGCCTGGAAAGAACAGGGTGAACAAATGTAGTGCAGAATATTTATAACTGGTATTGGACTCAAAGAAGCCAGGAAGGTTGGGGAGAATCAAGAACTTGCTGATAAACCACGACTACAATCTGCTGCCTGACATTGTGGCACTGACACACACATGACTTCCTCCCCCCTGCTTGTCTCACTGTGCAGAGGCTTGCATTTTGAAACTCACAAATAGTGGTTTGCTTCAGGACTGGCTTAGTGTGGAAGCTGCAGGACAGTGTCAGGTGGTGGGAGAGCTAAGGTTTAAACTGGAGCTACAAAGGAGTTTGAGGCACATTGTTTTTTTGCTGAAGTAAAAATATCTTGTAAGATGTGTGATCTTGAACATGATAAATATGTCACAGTAAATACGCTGCATACAAAAGAATATAGCTAGTATACTTAGCTAAAATATTCACATAACATTCATGTTGTATATGTTATTATGCCTAACCTTGTTCATATAGAACATCCTAAGAACTACTAATGAGTCACAAAAAAGGTTTCCTACAGCCTATATTGCTGCATTTCTACATTCTTCTTTGTAAACACTACTTCCTTTTTTAAAAAAGTGTCTTTTTTTTGTGCTTGCTACTTAGTACATCTGTTACTAGTTTGCTACTTAGACTGGCAGTTCATAGAAGTGATCTGGCAAAAGGGCAGGAGTTCCTATGTATTGACTACTGCCAAGCAAGCTGAGTCATCCACATTTATTAATCATGTAGATTCCATTACTATCATTCATTTTTCAGCAGAGTAAAAAAAAAAAAATAAAAAAATTCTGTTAATGATGTATAGTAACATGTAACAAAAAGCCATGATTTAAAAGAAGATTTTTGCATCTCCTTTCATCCCCAGGTCCTTTATCAAATGCATAGGCAAGAAACCAAGAGATAAGTATTAAACTAATTGATTGCCATATCATTTCTCCTCCTTCCTTCTCTCCAGAATTTACACAGCTGATCCTTAGACTAATTCTAAGGAGGTACTTGTGTTATTGTCTTGTGGGAGAAGCATAGTGAGTATTGTAAAACTAATGCATTTTGTCTGTAGGGGAAATAAAATCTATAACGATTTAAAGGATCTGCCAGGGAAAAAGAACAAGCTGGGATCCTTCTAGTAACCTCATCTTCAGACTGGAACATTTGTGTTCTATTTAAAAATGCAGAAAGAGCATTGACATCTAGTGTTTGTTCCAGTATTTTACTAAAAAGATTTAAAGGTCCACAATTCAATTTCAAGTGAAAGTATCCCCCAACTAACTCTTTATATGGAGACCAAAGTCAATATCTATGGGCCTTTTGAGATGCAGCAATTGATTACGTGTCCAAGTCAATGAGCATTAAAACCCAAAGAGATTCAGCAGTACATTTCACTGTTACAAAACCTCACCTCTGATACCACTGATGAACATTGACTGGTCCATGGTGAAGTTCCGAATATAAATAAAACATCTTGTTCTGAGGCCTAATTGGAGTTTTGTAACATCCAGAAAACTAGAAGTTAACACCTTTTGCTGTAGTGCTGCTATGCCTGCATTTGTACCTATAGTACATGTGTCGGCACATGATGGGCATAAAGTATGTCAAATTCGGAGACACTCCTTTGTCTTCACGGCTTGTAGAATGACGTCACCTTGTCTTCTTAAAGCTCCTTTCAACCTGAAGGGCTCTGCCAGCGGTATACAAGTATCACTTAATCTCATCTAAAATGAAGTCAATTGAGTAATTACTTTGTGACTCTCTGGAAGGCAAGAGCTCTTTAAGATAGCCAAAAGTTTATAACTGAAAAGAAGAAAGAACAGAGTTTCCAACTGTAGCTGCATATGACGAATAAACTGTGAGTGACGGAAACTGAAACTCATCAGGGGGAAGGAGTTGATCCAATCTTTTGGAAAATAAAAACACTTCTATGAAGAAGATACTAACTTTATGAATTTAGGATCTAGGTTTTACATCTTACGTGAAATATGTCGTTTATTAATGCTAAATTAGGGGACTGTTGTGCTAACTGAAATGGAAGTGGGTAATTTATTGGAAAGCCAATGTCATGACTTTCATTTAATTTCCTTTTCTGCTGAATCTCATGGCTGAGTCCTGGTGATTAAGCAAGATTTCACTGGTGGGGAACTCGATAAGTCTTCCAATTTTGAACCTTAACTCTATCTGAACATATCCACCATCCCTGAGAGGCATTTAACTAACTGTCTATTAAAATCCCTCAGGTGATGGAGATTTCACAGTCCTGGATGACAATAATTTAAAGAACCACTAATGTCCAAGCAACATTTTCCTATCGTGATCCCTTCTGGAATTTCTTATAGGCAATGTGTATGAACAATGTGACACATGTCAGTGAACGTCATGCCTACAGAACACCTGGCCTTAAGGCATGAGCTGCACAGTTTCTCAAAGCACAATTTAAAAGTCCCTTGTTTCAGAGGAGTATCAGGCTTTCTGCACAGTACTGGCTCATATTCAACTGCTTCTTGTTCATACTCAGCTCTTAACAATAATAAGTATATAACCAGTAACCTCTCTTGTTTTTTGAGAGATTTAGCTGAGTTTTGTTTGTTTCTATAAGAAGAGTAACAACAAGTAGTGCAACGGCTAACTTCAGTGTAAGGACATCAAGTATTTTGTTTGAGTGGGGAAAAGAAAAAAAAGAGGTAACTGCATAGAGCACCATTACCTGAGTTTGGAAATCTTATAAAGTGTAGTTTGTAAACATTGGTAAGATCTGCCCTCAGTCTTCTCTTCTCCAGGCTAAACAGCCCCAGGGCTCTCAGCCTTTTCTTGTAAGGCAAGTGTTCCAGTCCCTTAATCATCCTTGTAGCTCTCTGTTGGACTCTCTGCAGTATTTCCCTCTCTGTCTTGAACTGGGGAGCCCAGAACTGGACAAAATGCTCCAGATGTGGTCTCACTAGGGTAGAGTAGAGGGGGAGGAGAACCTCCCTTCATTCAGTGAGTAGTTAACTGATTCAGTTAAATACACATTGAACTTTAAACATAGTCATAATCTCACTGATTCATCTGGATTATTTGTATGCCTAGAAGAGATATAAATAGGATTAAATGTGCTGTTAAATCAGGTGTTTTACTTTGACACAATGTTTTTCAGATATGAAAACTTTGGGTGTTCCAGTGTATTGTAGACACATAGATTTGTGTCAACCTGCTGGAATATTACTGATTTGATAAGACCTGCAGACTTCCCCTAGTCAAAGGAAGGAGACCAGCCATCTCCAAATGCTCTGGTTGTTCATAACTTATTCTTACATATGACTGAAAAGCATACTTCTTACTTTAGTTTTGACAGTTAATCTAGCACAGAGAATATTGGTGTTGGGTTGGGGTTTTTTTTGAGATTAGAATTAATTAAAAAAATATTATTACTTATTTAGTATTTTGATGTGGAAAAGAGAAAGCTCGTTATCAAATCAGGCCCTCAGCCTTTTAATGTGGTGACATTTTATTTTCTCTAGACACAGTCAGAATTTTTAATATGTAACTGTTTGTGCACCATGGGGAGATAGCAATTGTCAATGCAAATGAATGGTTTACTTTGGGAAATGTTTCAAACCCAGATTCTCCCATCTGAACAGAAGTCTCAGTTTGAGGAACATCACTTGAGAAATAAAAATTTTAACTCATTATCTGACCATTAAGGGAGAGATGTTTTGGTTTGTTTGTCTAGAAGAAGGAATGTTAACTAGGTATCATAACATTTATGGCTTATCGGACAAACATTTGTCTTTGGAAAGGACCCAGAGAAAGCAAGATGAACTGGTTTCCAAGGGGAAAAGAAAAGTATAGAAATGATGTAAGATTAAAGCTTCCTGGGGATGAGGGTAGTTGATCAGAGAATTTCACTCAGTACTCTCTTTCATGAAACTAAATCTAGAAAGTCAATGAAATTAAAATTAGTAGGTAATTTTTGACTCCTGGAGATGGAAAGGATTCAGGAAATAGTAATCTTTTCCAGACAGACACTATTGGTCCTTAAAACAGAAAATAAAAAGGTTAATTAAATAAGAGGAATGATGGAGTCAAATGTGCCTCCTATGTGATAGCTGTGTAACTGAATGTTTTGGGCAAAATGTGAGGATTTTGAATATTTTTAATTTCTGGAAGTTTGATGCTTCCAGATGAGGTCCAGAAGAGGCATAGCAGGTCTGGCAGAAAGGTGGGTTTCTGCAATGGTGAAAGGCTGCACAGGTGGCCCTTTGATATCCTTTAATTTTGTGGTCTTACACACAGTGTTGTTCCTCCTGTTGCTCTCAGAGGTCTTTCCAGCCTCGGTTATTCTATTCTATTCTATTCTATTCTATTCTATTCTATTCTATTCTATTCTATTCTATTCTATTCTATTCTATTC
>WTSP01008262.1:15849-42841 GCA_025331215.1 Actenoides lindsayi
AATCCTGGGTTCAGTTTTGGGCCTCTCACTCTCAGAAGGACATTGAGGGGATGGAGCGTGTCCAGAGAAGGGCAATGGAGCTGGGGAAGGGTCTGGAGCACAAGTCTGGTGAGGAACAGCTGAGGGATCTGGGCTAGTTCAGCTTGGAGAGAATGAGGCTCATGGGAGACCTTCTCACTCTTGACAACTCCTTGGTAAGAGGTTGGAGACAGGTGGGGTCAGTCTCTTCTTGCAAGGAACAAGTGATGGACCAAGAGGAAATGGCCTCAAGATGCACCAGGGGAGGTCAGGGTCACCCAGAGCAGGTTGCCCAGGATCGCATTGTCCAGGCAGATTTGGACTCTCTCCAGAGAAGGAGACTCCACAGCCTCTTTGGGCAGCCTGGGACAGGCTCTGCAACTCTTACAGCAATTAAAGTTTTTCATCCTGGTCAGATGAAACCTCTGGGTTCCAGTTTGTGCCCATTGCCCCTTGTCCTGTCACTGGGAATCACTACATAATTGCTTCCTTCAGTCTGCTGAGCCTGTTGTTTAGAGAATCATGGAATCATTTAGGCTGGGAGAGACCTGCAAGATCCTCCAGTCCAACTGTTAACCCAACAATGCCAGGTCACCACTAAACCATGTTCCTCAGCACCACATCTATGTGTGCTGGTCCTGTTTCTTTTTTGTAAGAGAAGACACCAGAATTTTAATGTTGGCTTAAGTCTCTTAGAACTAATTGATTCAACTTTCTTCATTTCTTCAGGTTCTTTTTGTCGGTACCTCCTGATGAAAACCACAGACGAGATGGTGAACGGGAGGAGGAGGAGGATGATCATCACAAGGTGACTCTCTTTTACACTAATCCCACTGCCAAGTCCATCCCACAGACCCTGGAGAACACTGTGCACAAACACCAGAGCAGCGCGGATGATACCATCGTGGCACTCAATATGCAGGTAGCCTTGTGGTAAGGTCTGGAAGGCAGCAACAAAGAGGCTTCAATCCAGGATGATTCCCTTCAGGATGAGCAGGAAGAGGAGCTGGAAGCTGTCATGCATCACCCTCATCCTGCAGGTTAGACTGGGGTGAGGGGGCAGTAGGTGGGTAGCTCCTGAGGGCACTACTTTAAAGTTCTCTTGCTGGTTTAGACCTTCAGCTTTTCCTCTTTGCCTTTCCCGACTCTTCAGAAAACAAATGGTGCTTCTCAGTCTCATCTAGTGCAGAAATTCTTTCATGCAGAGTCAAGGAGCAATAACATTTCACCATTTGATTGTATATTGATAGCACTGCTGTTCAGTATCTTCATCAATGACACCTTCAGTAGGTTTGCAGGTGACACCAAGCTGAGAGGTGCCATTGATACGCTGAGGGATGGGATCCATCCAGAGAGACCTGGACATGGTTGAGAAATGGAACCATGTGAACCTCCTGGGGTTCAACAAGGCCAAGTGCAAGGTCCTGCACCTTGGTCAGGGCAGCTCCCAGGATCAACCCAAGTTGGGGATGAAGGGCTGGAGAGAGCCCTGTGGAGAAGGAGCTAGGGGTGCTGAGGGGGAGAAGCTGGAGCTGAGCCGGCCCCATGCACTGGTACCCAGCAGGCACTGGCACCCTGGGCTGCATCCCCAGCAGAGTGGGCAGCAGGGGAGGGGGGGATCCTGCCCCTCTGCTCCCAGGGCTCTGGGGATCCCCCCCCAGCACCCCCAGGTCCTCCTCTACAGGGCTCTCTCTATCCCTCTATCCTTCAGCCTGTAGAACTCTTGGTTCAACTTATACAGGACACAGCCTCTTTTGTCGGACCCTTCCAACCTAAAGGGAAGGCTCTGGTTTAAGAAGAGAATGATCCTGCTCAGGGAGGGAAAGGACTTCCTTCTAGTCCTTGTTTTGTCCTGGTTTGGGAATAGGGTGAGCAGACACCACTGCCTAGTTCAGTATCTCTCACTCTGCTCTGGGTCAGGAGCTGGGGGACAGGGGCAGCTGCCACCAGTCAACCACTAGGGAACCCAGGTTCCCACTCTGGCATGAGGAAATGGGACAGGGAAGACATAACCAATCCTTCCTCCCAGAATCCAGAAATTTGGCCACTTAAAGGTCTGCATCCCCATTCCAAAGGACTGCCAACAGCCAGCCCCTCCTGAGCTGTTACTTGCCTGCAACAACCAACCTCACGCCATCCACTGCTCTCTGCGGGCCACATCGGAGTGCCCAGATCCTGCAGACTGAGGTGACCTCACCTAAAAAGATGCTGGATGCAGATCCTTCTTCAAAATCCTCACAGACAACTCATCCTGGGGCTGCAGGAGAAAAGCATGGGGAAGAGAGAAAGGAGGAGATGTGAAGTCCTGTGCCCGCTCATATCTGTGTCCTATCTTCACACACCTTCCAGCTGGAGAAAAGGCAAAACCCTACGCGATGAAACAAACATCTTGACTGGGGGCGGGTAGAAAACGTAAGAAAACAGGAAAATGGAGTTGCAAAGGAGAGGGGAGGAGGCGAGGTCACATCCAGCCAGGAAGCTGCACAGCAGTTGGCTTGCAAAGCAGCAGGAGAGCAAGGTCCAACAGCACGGTGCCGAGAGGACCTGGCCCCAACATGAAACCCAGACTCTGCGAAGGCTGGTTTGTTTTTCAAAGCATCATTATCCATTATCAAAGGTAGAAAAACAAACCAGATAAAAATCTCCGTGACGTCGCAGCAGCTCCGTTGCCTGCCGCGGGATGCACACAGCGAGGAGGACTCTGGAAAAGCTGCTGCAGCTGCTTCCTCCCTGCAGAGCACGGCCACAGCACGACAGCGTTGGCTTTGAACACAGCTTTCACCACGGTGGAAGGCGGCTTCCCTCCAAAACCAGCACCACCTGGGTTTTCACTGCCCAGATCAGCTTGAAGAATCATCTGGTTGGGTCAATCCTGAGCAGCCAATGCTACATGGAAGCTTTTCCGCCCCCCGCCCCCCCCCCTTCAATTCATCGCATGCCTGTCCTTCCTGTTGCCTTTCCTGCCCTATGGCAACACCACAGTCCTGCCCACAGCAGGACAACAGCTGGAGGACATGGCCAGATGTGCACGGTCTAGCACCATGGCCTCACTGGTGAACACAGTTGACCAGATCTCAATCAACATGCCAAGCCACGTCCTGGACACAATCCCATGTCCAGCCAACCTGGCTGGAAGCATGAGGAATTTCTGAGACCATGGTATCGAGGCTTTTTGTTCCTGACAAAAATGCCTGGAATGGGGAATTCACAGTGGCAGGAGAATGCAGATCTGTCTTAAGATTTGGCTTGAGGCTAAATTTAGGAGGGAGTCCCATGGAGAGGGTCCTTGGCATCCTGGTGGACAATAAGTTATCCATGGAACAGCATCTAGCCGGATCTGGATCATCTTCAGCCGGGTGGAAGGGGGCAAGGAAGAGGCTGGGCAAAAAAGGACACTTGAAGAAGTGGGGCAGTCAGCAAGCAAGCAGGACATGGCTTTTGTCTGCAATTCAAGGTCCTGAGGTTGTGGTTGGCAGTAGGAAGAGGGTCTGGGCTCCTAAGTGGCCCCAGCAAACGGAGTTGGTAAAGCTCTCAAGATGAACCTCTAGGGGAAAATAAATCAAGCACTACTGAGCCTTACTTCAGGGCTTATTCTGCCCAGCAGGAGGAGGGGGATCTGAGAGTAAAACTCATTATTTTTTCTGGTTTAGGCACTTGTTTATCCTGAGGAGACTCCTGCTGTGGTCAGCCTCACAGCCCCTGGAGACAGCAGCCAGATCTTGTGCTGGGACAGACCATCAGCTCGTGCAGGCACTTGATAAATGACACGCTTCAAGAAACGGTCACAAATCCATCAAAGGCAGCGTGCTCCAGCTGCCTAACAGGACTGTTACATAAATAAACTCAGTGAATACCTAAACCTGGATTTTTAAGGCTTTTTAAGTCCTTTGCAGCTCTCCAAAACTGGAAGCAGAAGATGCACCAGGAGGGAAGGTGATGTCCCAGCGCTGGAGGACCGCATCTGCCTGGCGGCAGGGACACCATGGGGACAGTCTTCATGGCCAGCATTAACATCCCACCACCTCCTCCCATATCCTGCAGAGGAGGCAGTCACCCCAATGTTGACCTAAGGTGACAGTGCAGAGATTTCAAGGTCACTCCAGCAACCCAGACAGGTCTGTTCCCTCTCTCAGCTCCCCCAGTCCTTGCTGTGGGCATTGGTCAGCCTTGGGGGTGGAGGTGAAACATGGTGGCCTCAGCTTGCTCCTCACGACAGTCCCTTGTGTGCAGCCAGAACGGGTGTCCCAAAGGTGATTCCACCCCACGAGGGCACCCTCCAGCCCCATGGGCTCCGAGCCCTCTTTGGAGGGATCCACCACCCCACAGCTGCCTGTGCCACCGATGGAAAAGCTGCGCTGCAGATGCTTGTGAGCGCAAGCGCCCAGGATGGGGCTGATGCTCACCATCCCAAGGGGTAATTCCTCTCCTTCTTTTCCTCCTCTTTCTTCTCTTCCTCCTTCTTCTGCTCCTTCTCCTCCTCCTCCTCCCAGGCAGCCTGGAGGAGGCTGGGCTTCACCATCTCTTTGCAGCAGAGCTGTGCACGTGGCTGCGACTGTCCCCAGGCTGGGAGAGGTGATGCCTCCTGCGCTGGCACTGAAATACACAGAGGAGCCCTCAGCCAGATCTGGGGGGAAGCTGCTGGGAAGGGACACAGCCAGCTGAAAGCCAGGCCCCTGGACTAATTCATCTTCCCGTGCTGTTCTCATAGTCCCAGCGCTGGGGGTTCCGTCTCCTCTGTTCCCCACCGCCAGCCATTTCTCATCAGTCAGACCAGATTCAGCACCCCAAAGACCGATGTCCCTCGTGAGGAGGGGAGGGTTTGCCCCAGGATCAACACCAGTGGGTTTCCCCAACATCTGTGCTCCGGGGTAAACCTCTCCCACACCACCATCTCCAAAAGCTGCCTTGATTGTGGACGTATCTCCTGTCTTCAAGGCCAGCTTTACCAGTAGCCAGTGGTGATGGTTTCTACAGTTGTCCTCCAAACACCCTCTGAGCTGCAAGAATGAAGAGCTGATCCCATTTTTGGCATGTGCCATACTTCCTTCCCCTGCCAAGGACTCTCCGTCTCCTGAAATTCCCAAACTCTGCCCTGCTTGGGAGTCATCTCCAGCAACCTCATCATCACGGGCAGCCACAGCACTGCAGGTTGTCTCCAGGAAGCCCTGCCAGATCTGCGTGGACTTGGGATGGAGCAGGCTGTAGTAAACCACCAGAGCTGCAGCACCTGAAAATAGCAGGAAGGTGTGAAGGGACCACTCTTTCCAGTAGTGCCCAATGACAGGATAAGGGGCAACAGGCACAAACAGGAACCCAGGAGGTTCTATCTAACAGGAGGAAAATCTTCCTTGGTGTGAGGATGTCAGAGCCTGGCCCAGGCTGCCCAGAGAGGTTGTGAAGTCTCCTTCTCTGGAGAGATTCCAAACCCACCTTGACACTGCAATGCTGGGCCCCCTGCTCTGGGTGACCCTGCTGGATGGACCAGGGGGATGGCCCCAGATGATCTCCAGAGGGCCCTTCCAACACCCACCATTCTGTGATCTCCCCATGGGCTGCTCCAGCAAGCAGCCTTGTTTTCTCTGTATCTGTAGTTGCAGCTGGCAGCATGATGTGGTGGTGCTTCCCTTGTGCTCCATGGCTAACAGCGAGCGAGGACAGCTCTCTGCATGCTGTTAAAGCACTGGGACCCCTGGCTTCATGGTACTGTGGAGGCTGAAACTTCTCATGGAAGGATAGCTGGTGGATGGATTCCATGGGAAACCAAACCAAACCCCAAATCCAGCATGGGCTGTTCAGTAAACAGACATTACCTCTGCAACAGGGAGATTCCAGACCATGGGTTATTAGAGCTCCCTTTGTAGGTTCACAGAATCACAGAATGTTGGAAGGGACCTTGAAAGATCATCTAGTCCAACCCCCCTGCCAGAGCAGGATCACCTAGGAATGTGTCCAGGTGGGTTTTGAATCTTTCCAGAGAAGGAGACTCCACAACCTCCCTGGGCAGCCTGGGCCAGTGTCTGTCACCCTCACTGTGAAAAAGTTTCTCCATATGTTTACATGGAGCCTCCTATGTTCCAGCTTGTGCCCATTGCCACTTGTCCTATCATTGGACGTCACTGAGAAGAGCCTGGCTCCATCCTTGTGACACTTGTTCTGTACATACTGATAAACATTAATGAGGTCACCCCTCAGTCTCCTCTTCTCCAAGCTAAAAAGACCCAGCTCCCTCAGCCTTTCCTCAGCAGGGAGATGTTCCACTCCCTTATTCATCTTTGTGGCTCTGAGCTGGACTCTTTCCAGCAGTTCCCTGTCCTTCTTCAACTGAGAGGCCCAGAACTGGACACAATATTCCAGATGCAGCCTCGCCAGGGCAGAGTAGAGGGGTAGGAGAACCTCTCTCCACCTACTAACCACATCCCTTCTGATACACCCCAGGATGCCATTGGCCTTCTTGGCCACAAGGGCACATTGCTGGCTCATGGTCATCCTGCTGTGCACCAGGACCTCCAGGTCCCTTTCCTTATGCTGTTCTCCAGCAGGTGAGTCCCCAGCCTATACTGGTACATGGAGTTGCTCTTTCCCAGATGCAAGACTCTACACTTGCTCTTGTATTTGCCAGCGGTACCTGAGCCATCTGGTGACACCTTGATCATTTCTGCAAGCCTCCCTCTTCAGGGATGGGCTTTCAAGAAATGACGAAGAAATGAAACTTGAGGTGGATTTACATATATTATCAAATGCATTCCAGTGCTTCAGTTGGGAGAAATAAAATAGTCTGGTGCAACTAAAACAACTGAGGATGCTCATTTACTCTCGAAACATTCAACCCAAGCTCTATAAAACAGCCGATCTTACCTATTACAGACCCTGACATGATGGCCCCGGTGACGCACAGGCTGCTCCTCAGCTCTGCCTGCAGGAACTGGGTGGCCAGCAGCAGCAGAAGGGTGTTTTCCATCAGCATTATCTGCAGGGCAGAGGGAAGAGAGTCATCACTTTTATCCGTCTGATGGCTTTAGAGGAGCTTCTGATGAGAGAAAAAAAACCAGTTTCTCCATTTTGCTCATTTATTTTGCACCCAGCTAATCCCCTGGAACTCAAGGGTTGCTGAACTGAGCATTCTGCAAGGTCTCAACCTTTTTTGACCACGAAAAATAACTCTGGCAGAGCAGCACAGCCACTCTGGTGGTACTGGGACACTGTATGGCTGCTGCTAAGAAAACAAAGCCAGTGCAGAAGATGCATCCACCTTGGTGACCACGTGGCTTTGCCTGGATGATGCAGTAAATGCTGGATTTTTATCCAGTGGTCACGTGAGAGATGAGAAAGGAGAGTCTGAAGCTCTTGCTTCTCCCCAGCAGCTGCATCCATGTGGAATACTGAAAATCCTGGGTACTTACTGCATAAAACACGACCACCCTGTGCTTGGAGGGACCGGGCCGGACATTAATGTAGCAGAAGATGTACACGGCTCCCACCAGGCAATTGAACAGCCTCCAGCGGCAGGGCTGGGCCACGATGTCCGTCTGCTGGGCCACCAGCCAGAAGGACATGAGCAACCAGTGGACACCTGCGAGGGGAAGGGACTGAGAGGGCAAAGCTGTCCCAGAGGGAGGCTGCAAAGCGCTCTGCTACCAGGAGCATCCCTGGGGTTGACAGCAGGATGGGACACGGAGAAGATGATCACAGGTCTTACCTGCCACAGCTAAAACCCAGAAGGAATACAGCTTGGCAAAGAGCACCAGGGCCAGGACTCTGGTCCCCAGCATCCCTGTCCTCCAGAGCAGCAGGCAGAGGATGGCCGTGGCTGGCAGGCAGAGGTGTCCAGGTTTCAGCAGGCAGGAGAAGTGGCTGTAGGAGACCACAGCCCAAGAGAGGGAGAGCAGGGACAGCCCAGCACTGACACCTGGATGGGGACAGGGAGAGTCAGATGCTCTGAAGTATTCCTGACTGTGCTGTAGGACAATATCTCAGAGCTAAGGAGCTGTTGGTACCACAGCATCCCAACCAACCAACCCCTGCTGAATGTGGTCCCCTTTGTATGCTTGGCATCTCCCTGCTTAGATGTCTACCACTGGCCAGTCCACCTCTGGTCACAGTGATCAGACCAGAGACTGACATTGACTTGAGCGTGACCTTGTGCACGTGGTGACTCCACACCCCATCTTCTCCCTTTGCACACCTGAAAGTTCACCTCTTCTACAAAGCAGCTCCAAACCCTAAACACTCAGCACTGCATTGTGATTAGGGCTGGACCATCAATAGGAACGTATGTTGGGTTCAAATCCAGCCAAGGCACTGTCTTGCCATGGAGGTCTCAACAGAGGGACCAACTGTAACAGCCAGGAGAAGCCACAGGTAGCTCAGAGACTTCTTTGGGTTCAGCCACAGCAGATTTTATAGAATCATAGCATCATTTTGCTTGCAAAAGACCTTTAAGATCATCAAGTCCAACTGTTACCTCAGCATTGCCAAGTCACCACTAAAATCACATCCCTCAGCACCACATCTCCACAGCTTTGAAACTCTTCCAGGGATGGGGACTCCATAGAATCATAGAATGGTAGGGGTTGGAAGGGACATTTGGAGATCATCCAGTCCAACACCCCTGCCAGCAGAGGAACATCCAGGGCAGCCCGCACAGGAACAGATCCAGGCGGGTTTTGAAAGTCTCTAGAGAAGGAGACTCCACAACCTCTTTGGGCAGCCTGGTCCAGGTTCTGTCACCTTCACAGTGAAGAAGTTTTTCCTCATGTTGAGGTGGAACTTCCTGGGTTTCATCTTGCTACCGTTACCTCTTGTCCTAATACTTAATGATGAATTATAGTGGCCATGTTAATGGCTCAGCTACTCTGATTTTCTTTAATTAGTTTCCAAGTAAAAATTCAACTAAATTTAACCCAAACTCCTTCAGCTACAGGGCATAATTCTATTTATAAATGACCCTAAACACCATTCAAGAGTTGTCTTTCAAGAGCCTTTATGTTTTAGGTAGGTAATCAAGTTTACTATTCATAGTGAAAAGGGATGCACAGAGTGCCAATGTGGTACTCCACCACTACCCTGGGCAGCCAATGTCTAAACCATGTCCCATCTTCAAGCCACATTTGTCCCTGCTGCTTTGTAGTGGGGCTTCTACTCCTTTGCAGCGTGCTCCTCCATCCAGAGCCTGTGCGTCCCCCACCCACACACATCACCCCTCTGCAACTCTCAGCATCCTCCTGGGAACTCCCTGCTCACCGGGGACGAAGCCTGCTTGGTCAACTGCCACGATGACGTAGGCCTGCAGCAGGAGGTGAGGCAGGGTCTGCAGAAGGGCTTCCAGGAGTCGCAGCACACACACGTCCCCGTGCTGTGTCAGCAGCTCCTCGGCACGGGCACTGCCACCCGTCTTTGCCACCACCCGAAAAACATCCCAGTACCTGCAAGAGTCACCGTGAAGGGATGTCCGCTCTGGGTTTGGTAGGTTTGGGACAGCACCTGGGTTGGGGGAGGCTGGATGGACCATGGGGAGCATCTCTCACCGCTTCCAGAGGCTGAGCTGCAGGAGGTGGAGTGTCAGGAGCCAGCAGCCAGGTGGGCGTCCATCTGCCCTGAACCAGAGGATGCTGAGGAGCTGAGCCACGTAGCCGGGCACCATGCAGGCGATGGTCATTCCAAACCAGCCCAGCTGTCCATGGACAAGGTAGTGGATGATGGTGCAGAGCCCTAGAGAATGGCAGAGAGGCAGGAGTGAGGGATGTCACAGCCACACACACCCAGCAGCTGAGAGGTGCTACCTGGAACATGCCTCAAATTCACAGAATCAGGGAATGGTTTGGAAGGGACCTTTCAAGGTCATCTAGTCCAACCTCCCTGCACTCAGCAGGGACATCTGCAACTAGAGCAGGTTGCTCAGATCCCCATCCAACCTCACCTGGAATGTTTCCAGGGAATTCTAGTGCTACAAAAGATTTGGATTGGATTATTTAATCAGATAATTTTACAATAAAGTATCATAGAACTGAAGAATCAAAGAATGGTTTGAGTGGGAAGGGACCTTTAAAGGTCACCTAGTCTAACCCCCCTGCACTGAGCTGGAACATTTTTCATTAGATCAGGTTGCTCAGAGCCCCATCCAACATGACCTTTAACTTCCAGGGATGAGGCTTCTACCGCTTTTCTGGGCAACCTGTTCTCATGTTGCACATCCTCACTGTTAAGAAATTTCTTCTTTATATCCAATCTAAATTTACCCACTTTCTGTACAGAACTGGTGCACGTTGTCCTGCCACTCCAGGCACTGATAAGAAGTCTCTCTTAAATTTTCTTATAGGCCCCCTTCAAGTCCTTAAAGGCCCCCAGAAGGTCTCCCCTTGGGGAGCGTTCTCTTCTGCAGGCTGAACCTCCCCAGATCTCCCAGCCTGGCCTCCCAGCAGAGGGGTTCCAGCCCTCCCAGCATTGCTGGGGCTCCTCTGGCCCCACTACAACAGGTCCCTGGCTCTGCTGTGCTGAGGAGCAGCACGTGGAGTCAGGGACGAGCAGATGTTACTCTCAACTTGTAACTACTGTCACCTGCCAGGCAGTTCAATCCTGAGGTTTCCAGGGGAGTTACAACAAACCTGCTCCGTGTTTCGATTATTTCAGAGTTTTCTGCCAAACTGTGCAAAACCCAACTCCCTTCCCAGAGATCTTTACACATCCAAAACACTTTGTCCAGGCAGAGAGTGCCCAAGTTTCGGCCGCGCTCTGCGCTGGAGACGCTTCATCTTTCCACTCTCCCTCTGACCTCAAAACAGAACTGTGTCCAGCATTCCTCAGAGGGAACACCCCATCGTACTTCACCTCAGCTGAAAAATCCGCAACCGCTCCCGAGTTCAGACTGATTCCTCGAGGCAGTGCTCTGGGCAAAGACAGTACTGGTGGAGAGGCGCCTTTCCCAGCCCTTCCAGTATCCAGCCAAGGGAATGCTGAAATACAAGCAGGGATATTCTGTGATTAAATGGACAACGTGAGGAGTTCTCATGTTGCTTGGAATATAAGCATTTATTTCTCTTTACAGTGATGACGGAAGAATGTACAGGTGTTTTTCACCCATAGGTATAAAAAATCTGTTTTATATACAGAGTCACAATAATCTTTCATCGGGAAATCGTTCCGTTCTGCTCCATTCTTACCAAAAAACCACAGGAAAAACAAAATATTTAGTACAGGCAATATAATTCCAGTAGGTTTGCAACCTGGCATCAAAAGCTCAGCTTTAGATTAAGGGTAACGTTCGTTACTTAAAAAAAGGGACTTTTTAAAGTCGTAGGACACAAAATAAAGTCGCTTTTCAAATAAGATATATACATCAAAAATAGGAGTCTAAAAAAGGCATTGGTTTTAATGCTATTAGAAAGCTCTATAAATGTGCATGGGTCCGTTTCTTCTTATAACGAAAGACCGAAGGAGAAAAGTGCCTCTGTCTTTTAGGAAGTTCCTCCTGGGAGAAGTCAGCTCAAAGTACCTGTAAGAGAGACAGAAATGAGCCCTTTTGGAAAAAGGTGAGGCCGACAGCAGCACGATTTCCTCGGAGCTGCATTTCAGTTCCTCGTGGAACAGCAGATCATAAATAGCTCAGAAAGCAGGGAACAAAAAAAACTGATCCAAAGTCCGGCAGCTACTCAATGGTTAAGAGCCCTGGGAGTTGCTTCCTCCTTAAGCACAACCCATGTGTAGAAGGTGCTTTTGACATCGAGGTGCTTTCCCCATGCCCCCTCCTGGCACGTTCCCTGGGTTCCTACAGTGCTTCCTTAGGGCTTTGGGAATTCTTGGGTTCAAAACACAGCGTAACACCCACAGGAAAAGTTCCTTTGTTAATAAAAGAACATTAGTCTGCAAAAAGGGAAAGGAAAAAACAGCCAACCTGACGTGCATCTTTCAGTCTGTTTTATATTAACTCAGAAATCTTGCTCCAGTCTAGAATTAGCTTCCTGGAAAGTTATCCATAATTAGGTTTTTATAGGAGAAATACTCCAGGATTACGAGTTTAATAGTAAGTAGTTGTAACTTGAAGTAATTAAAAGATTCCAGCAACCTTAAAAATATCAAGATGAGTGGCTTGTTAAGTGGCCAGTAAACAACATCAGCAAATCTCTCTTGTCCACAATGTAAAGGGCAAATTTCCCCTTATATCCTTCATGATGCTACAGTAGAAAAGACTGTGCATTAGAAACATGAGGATTCAGGGGCTGGGGGTTACCTTATAAATACATTTTGCTTCTGATTATAAGAAGGAGCCAAAATGCCTTGGAATTACGGCTCTATGTTATGGGTTAAACATCAGTTTGAAGGTTCAGCAAGTTCACAAAAGTGGGTCACAGCCTGGAAACTTCCACCCTACGCCTACAAGTTACCTGAACGTAGTCGTAGGGAAGTTAACTCCTTTGTAGCTGTCAAATAGGAAACAGATAAATTCTTTCCCCTTCTGGGTGGTAACTCCAGAACAAGAGAAAAAAAATGAAATAGCCGAATTAATCCCTTGACAATCACAAAACCATCTTGGTTGTTAAAACTTTAGTACGAAGAGGTGACACGGGGAGGAAGAGGGAGAGCTCGTGCGTGACGCCGAATGCCCGCCGCGTGCCGAGGCGTGGAAACCTCGGAGCTGACTGACCTGATTTTATGCTTCATCTCCATTATCCATTTCCACATCTAGATCTTTTGTCGTATCAGCCGCCCGGGATAAAATGTCAGCCATTAGTGCTTCCTCCAGTTTTTTACGCACTTGTTGCACCCGCTCTTCTTGTTTTCTGAAGGGACAGAAGGGGAGGAAGAGGCAGACACATCAATCCTTCAACGTCCTAGTAGGACATTGCATAAACGATGACTCAGGGCTGGTTTCTCAACTCTCATTTTAACTTCGACCAGGAGACGAAAGAGTAATTTCCAGCTGGGACTCCAGGAGCACATGTACAGGCTGGTGGGGCACTGAGAAGGTTTCTAAGTGCTCAAAGAACCAACCTCCAAGTCCCACAGGGTACCCTCGAGGAGCTTCGCTGTTTCCCTTTATCCATTTAATTACTCTTCCCTACTAATCAGCGATGCTCTTAAGATGGCAACAGCTTCTGCTGAAACAAAGGTTTGTTTCCCTGAGGGAAGTTAACTCAAAAAGACGACCTCGCTATCAACAGAATTTCATGGTATTTTGATTCAGTGTGTAAGTTTGGAAGGTAGTATAAAGCTTACAGATGTTACCAGGAAACACAAAGTTTCCCCAAGAGAAGACAAATTATTTTTGCCTCAGACCCAGAGGTTATTTACAGGAAAATCCACTTCTATGTTTTCCAAAAATTAGAACAAAATATAAGCTTAAAAGCAGCCAGAACTCACCAGGAGCAGGAAAACATTTTGTTAGTGCTGCAAACTCCCCGTGGCTATTTACGACAGTGGGATAGGTATGAAGAACATAAAATCTGAGAACATGCTCCACAGAAGGTTCTAAGGAGCACCAGCCTCTAAAGCAGCTCTGTTCTACGGCTGCAACCCCTAGCAGCACTCACCAAGTACTTCAGAGGTAGGAAAAGGTTCATATAGCTTCAAATTCCAGCACTGTTAAACCCACACCAAACTCAGTGAGCATTAAACTTGAATTACTCTCCATTCCTGTCTTATGGTAAATACAGTTTCATTTTTGGACAGATTAATGAGTACTTTTGGACAGATTAAGGTCCTTTTTCTTCTTCACTACGGTGCAAAGCATGCCACAGCCAGACATACGACATTGGAAAGGGAAAGGTGGGATTTTCAGAACCAATTTACATGCTTTAGGGGAAAAAAAAAACCCCAAAAAAAGAATCCCCTGGGAGCTCTAAGCTTTAGAAAATCCCACTGAAGAGAGAGATGTTTGAAAGAATGACAGACTGGATTACGAAGCAGAACAGAGCTGAGAGTCAAAACTGGACTTTATAATACATGGCAACACTTCATCCACCCGAGCACACAAAGAGAAAACAAGTCACTTGTTATTTTCAGAAGATACCATTCCTCAGTTCATCTCAAAAAAAACGGAAGCTGGTTGAAGCACTTATCTAGCAGAGGCACAGAGGTGGTCAGTCAGCTTTAACCTTTCATGGAGGCAACTCAACAGCACAGTTGCAAAGACCACAAACTAGATGGTGGTCAGGAAAGAAGCTACCAGCAAAAGGTGTAAAGCAGCAGTCTCAAGATAAAGGACCTCACAGGAGGAGACAGGGAATTCTAATGGATAGAGAATTCTAAAAGCCTGCCTCAGGAGGTCAAGATTGGGATGGAAAGCCCACTGGGAACCACACCGTACTCATTTTACCTACTTACCTTTCACAGGACTAGCATCAAGAAGCCCAGAACTATTCAGAAGGTGTGTCCCATAACAGAGAAGACAAGAAGTGCTTGTCCCTCACGATAAGGACGCATGATTATTTTCTAACCATGTGTTCACGGGAGGTTATTTAACGTTTTCCCAATTAATGTGCTGAACCAAAAGGGGAAATTTTGCATTTTACTCTGATTAGGAAAGAGATTTACCATCATTACATGACTCGGAATGCTTCAGGTTAAACATGAGTCAAGCTGACCTTCTGAAAGCATTTCAAGTTGATGTTTAAGGAAATAAAGCAAAGTAAATCCTTAAGCAAAAGGCTGGGAATCAGATAATTTTATACCTTCACATTAGCCCGGCAGAGGCTTCAGCGAGCCATCGAGGGCTTAGAAAAGGATGAGAGTAGTGGACTTTGGTTCCGAGTGAATTCCACTGGTTTTTTTAAGTTACCGAACTAACGAACGTGCCCGAGAAAAACATTTGCACCTCTCTGACCTCCGAGCCAAGACTTGAACTCGCTTTTCCTTTTGCTGACGGCCTTTACAAAAACTCACCTGATGTCATCATCGGTGACTATGAAAGCTTTGCAGAGGGGTTGCGACGTGTTGAGCCAGACGGCCGGGTTCTTCTCGACGGCTGCCGAGAGCTGGCCGGTGATGGGCGCGGAACTGGTGTGCAAGGCGCTGGCGACGGCCGACAGCAGCGTGTCGTCGTTGTTACCCGGGCCAACGCCTGGAAACCAAACAGAAACCAAAGAGTTACCGTCGGCCTTTGGCACGTAACGTCCTCAACGGCCCTGTGGATCTGAAGCACGCCCGGGGAAGCGGCCGCGATACCTTGGAGGCCTTTAGGTAGCTCCATGGATTTGATGATTTGTTCGCTGACATCCGACGCGCTGAGGCCCTGTAGCCTCTTCTCCCAGAAGAGCTGAATAAAATAAAGAGGAAACAAGGTCGCTTATTAGAAATAACTATAACCAAAAAAAAAACCCCAAACAAACAAAATAACCCCCTAAAACAGCTCACGGAAATCGTGCCTGCAATATCTGAGATGAAACACTAGAGCAGCAGTTATTGTCTTCCTAGGAAATGCTTTGCTGCTGCTGGGTACCCAAAGGCTTCAGTTTAAGGGAAGGTTTTTTTGAATGGCACACGCTGCTCTAAAACCGGAAGCAAACCAACTGAAGCAGCCTCTTTTGTCTTCTGTGCCTGCCAGTCCTATAGGCAGCACCTATATTGCTGGACACGTGGCACCTTAACTGGTCCACTTTCCTGCTCCATTTCATTGACTTTTAGAGATAAACCAACTCCAGCTCCAAGTTACACTCTTACATCCTACAGGTAAACGTAAGCACAGTTTACTCAGGATAAAATTAACTGGTCTACAGCAGCAAATACACCACCAAATACAATCAGCTATTACCAGGTTTTGATTTGCAGCTCCCTACTCAACAACACAGAAGGAATGAGGAATCAAACCCTGGTATTGTATTGGGTGATGTATCCACTCAAGTGGTAGCAGGGGAGGTTTAGGTTGGACAATGAGGCAAAACATCTTCCCTGGAGAGTACCGTAAGAGGCCGATACAGTCCAACCTTCCTTCCTCCTGCTGAGACTGCACCAGTATAGCCAGAAAAGCAAGATTCGTGCCTCTGGGAAAGAGGCATTAGCAACCATGAGCCCTTGTGATTCGGTAATGAGAACCCTGATGGGACCGGGATAGGCGGGGAGGAGAGAAGAACCAGATTTCAGGATTTATCCCTGTCACGAAGTGGTATTTCATCACTAATGCAAAGTGCATAACCCTTCTGAGGGTTCCTCAGCCAGTGACTGGTATTCGTCCTGTTGGGAGGCTGAAAAATGCCTCCGTTTCAGTTTGGCTTGGAGCAGCGCGTCGGGAACCCACACCGAGAAGAGCCTCAAACCCAGGACCTTCATTTAGCGACGTCTGAACGTTCCGGATGCAGAACGACCCAGGAGCCAAGAGTTTCATTTCCCCTCAGAAATGAACCAGTACGTGCCATGCCAACGGCAACTTCTTGCGCAAGAAGCGTAGCCCTTATCGCTCGAATTTACTATCCCGAGGGCAACCCCGGGGGTGGGTTTTTACCTCCTGTGACAGAGGAGGCAGCGGAGGAAAGCGATGCCAAGGTCACCAGGGCGGAGCAGAGGTTTTCACTTCCTTGTTCTTGAAGTGGAAAGGCCACGGTGGCCGAGCCGTAGCGCAGCTGCGCTTCCGAGCGCCTTTGTTTGGAGAACGCTAAAAGATCGCTTCCTCCGCTGTTGTCTCGTGGCCAAGAAAAGCCAGTTGTGACTAACTGCAAACTATAACCTACCCCCTAATCTCAGCCAAAACACAATCTCCTCAGCGACTATTATTCCTCGCTCCGACAACAGAGAAATGAGAGATCTGTTGCAAGAGCCACCAAATACAAACGTGTTCCGAGCTGCTCCTTTTCCTTCCATAAATAAAAAGCCTCTTTGCAGTTGCTGGAGCAATGGGAGCCTACGGGGAATCTGAGCTGGAATTTTTAACAAGAAAAAAGCACATCTGTTCTTAACAGGCCGACATTCCTGGGGGGTGACTGGTGTACAGAGCAATCAATCAAAGGGAGAACCTCAAATTTCATCTGCCCTTTAATATTTACAGAGCAGACGTCAACAGAAGGATGGAGGAACAGAAGAAAGGACAATGATTCCGGAATGAAAAGGAATGAGGATTTCTCCAGGAAGCTAGAAAACTTCTTTCCTCTTTTTATAGCCAGTTACTGAGTTGCTCAGCTTTGCTGCATCCGTAATCACCAATCAAAATTTCAGGGTTCCTTTAGTTGCCTGGGAGAGGGAGATGAAATTTAACAATCTTATTGGGTTCCTTCCATCCCTCTTGTTAATAATTCTAATAGATATTAACTAAGAAGCTTAGGTTTTCCAGCCCCATCTAATTCCAACCCCTTGAGTAGATCCACAGGAAAAAAAAAATAAATCACATTCATTCGACAAAATCCAAAGTGCTAAGAGAGAAGTAGGTTTTTCTTGTGAAGAACTGCTCAGCAGAAGACATCCATAAAATAAATGACATCCTGCCACTTTTCTTGGAAATGAGGCTTTTTAGACTTGCAGAGATCTTATGTAACAAAAAAGATAAATTATTATGGTGCTATTTAATTTGTCATATATAATCCTATTCCGTAATCCATCACAATCCAAAATATATATGACAAGAAGTATAAAAGAGACTTTCAAATCCATTTTCAAGCGAACTTCTGGCCTGCAGAGAGATGATGTTGTAAGTAAATATATCAGGTTTTTCCTAAGGAGTCTTTAAAAGGGAAACACACTGAGATTTATCTTCAGGGTTTTTTTAAAGCTGCTTATCTGCCCCAAAACTAGAGGACTCAGATCACAGAAGACTGACTGACTACCTGATTTTCTCCAAGTGAGCTTTGAAGAGAAGGATGACCTGCTTCTAAACACTACAGGCATGTTCATCATTTCATTTTAGCCAAACCTATCAGGAAGAAGCTGAGGTCAATGCTTTGCACCACTCACATAAACATCAGTTTTACCAGTATGGTATCAAATAAACCTACGACTGCAATCAACAGCATATGACAGAATTAATTAGCAATTAGGGGATCTTCAGGAGGCAAAGCTCTCTCAAAGCAGAACCTCAAGTATTTATGGCACAGCGGTCGATGAGTTTTGTATTTACCCTGGAAAAGGTCAGTAAGTGTGGAATGGTGTGAACCAAGAAGCTCAAATGCATACAGAAGGAGGGAAGTGCTCTACACAGGACACAGACCTGGACCTTTTGGAGGCACTACGTGAGTGTAGGTACAAAGGGCAATGATCCAGCAGAAAGAAGTTTGGTTTGCAGTACTGTGCCGTTGGATCCAGTTAGGCACAGAACACTTGACAAGGAAGTAACTCAAGTGTGAGTGATGGCATCAAAGATTTACTGCCTCTAATAGTTTCAGATAGTTACAGGACTTCCTCTGCTTCACATTCACTCTTCTCATTGAGGGATACTCAAATCCAGGCTTGTCCAGGCCTGTCCCAGGCAGGGGTGAAGTCCCCATGATCCCTGGAGGGCCTTCAAAGCCATGGAGATGTGGTGCTGAGCAACATGGTTTAGTGGTGCCCTGGTAGTGCTGGGGGAATGGTTGGACTTGGTGATCTTAAAGGTCTCTGCCAACCAAAAGGATTTCTAAGCAAGGAGAAAGGTGTTTGACTGAAAAAGAAAGCTGACACAGTGATCAGCAGATGAAGATCTTGCTGTAGCTTAGTCTGTTAGAACCTGTCTTAAGGAGGCAAACATTTCACTTGGGTAGGTGTGCAAACAGCCACCTTTTAGATCTGAACGTGACACACTTAGACGGCCCCCGTTGAACTTCACGGGACCATCAGTGAGGTTAGCTGAGGCCCCCACGTCTTGCTAAAAGACATCTCACAACAAGATGATCCAAGACAGCTTGACAGCTCTTCTTTCTCACCTGAATTTAGAGGGTGTAGAGTCTAAATTCCTTACTCGAAAAGTAACATGTGAGACTTAAACCCAACAGCTCTACTCATGATCCAGAAGATATTATTCCTTGATGAGTGTTTTCTAGAAACTTCTAAGAAGCTGCAGGTGATGATATGTTTAGATTTAGCCCACGTTCAGCTTGTTTCAACTTGGAAACAGAATAGTTTTTACCTGTCGTGGCTGCTCCGTCACTCGCTGCGGGTCGGACCGGACTTTGTTGCTAGGATGGTTGGTAACTTTGGTGACTGGTTGTTTGAAAATCGATGCCGTCTGTCTGATGGGTAAAGTTGTATTTAAGTCAGGTTTTCCCTGTTAAAATGAACAAAACAGAAGAAAAAAAAACAAACCAAATTAACAAAAATCATCCCTGCAAAGGACGGTAATTAATGTTGGATTCAGCCTCTTCTACTGATGTGCAAAAGGAGGAGGCTTTCTTTGGAGTGAAGATCTCCCTTAAATGCTGCACTCAACTAACCTTTGCAGTCATCTATTTTAAAGAAAACCAGATGTAACACTTAACTGGTTCCACACGTTTTCACCTGCTCAGGAAGAACCAAACTGCTCGAAAGTCCATCTTTTCTTTTGTTAAAATATATACATTACTTATTCAAGTGACTCACGTGCTGAAGAGAGACAGCTTTGCCATCAGGTGTCAACATGAAAACTCCAAACCTTCGTGAAAAGATGCTTGGAGCAAAGAGTTTCTCGAGCTCCAAGTCTTAAAGGACAGCAATCTGTCTCAGATTAAGTCCTGGTTTTCAAAGTACAGATCTTTCTTTTAGAGCTTTTCCAGAGCAATCTGACAGGGTAGCTCCTCCACCATCAGAATGTCCTGGATGTTGGCACCCCCCTGTTACTGCAGAGCAAGCTGGATGGGTGATGAGAAAGGAAGTCATTCATTCAAGTCACTTAATCCCAAATATATCACAGAATCATAGAAGTATTTCAGTTGGAGGAGATCTTTCAGATCATGGAGTCCAACCACTAACCCAGCACTGCCAGGGCACCACTAACCCATGGCCCTCAGCACCACAGCTCCACAGCTTGGAAACCCCTCCAGGGATCATGGGGACTCCACCCCTGCCCTGGGCAGCCTGGGACAGCCCTGAACAACCCTTGCAGGGAAGAAATTGTTCCTCAGATCCAACCTAAACCTCCCCTGGGGCAACTTGAGGTCAGTTCCTCTTGTCCTGTCACTTGTTCCTTGGGAGCAGAGCCTGACCCCACCTGGCTCCAACCTCCTGGCAGGGAGCTGTCGAGAGCCAGAAGGTCTCCCCTGAGCCTCCTTTGCTCCAGGCTCAACAACTCCAGGTCCCTCAGTTGCTCCTCACCATAGTTGTGCTCTAGACCCTTCCCTGTGACCTTCTCTGGGCATGCTCCAGTCCTTCCTGGAGTGAGGGACCCAAAACTGAACCCAGGATCCAAGTTGTGGTCTCACCAGTACCTAGTACAGGGGGAGAAGAACCATCACTGGTGCATCCTGGCCGGACAGAGCAGCCTTCCCAGCTGGTACCTCCACCTTACACCATCCTTACACACTACAACAGCTATTATATTTTTCACACAGATGGGAAGCAGGTGATTTCTCAAGAGTACTCTGCATATTCTCAGCTCTTCCGCAGTCCGATTCAATCCATACACTCACTCAAAAGTCAGTGCTGTAGCATTTGGGGAATTCCTGCTTAATACTGATTTGCTCATCCTCTCCTAAGAGCCCAGCTACCAGACCAACAGGAGGAATACATTAGAAAATCCGTGTAGAAATCTCTTCTTTACAGTGGAAACCAATCCCGATCACAGGTCTCTGTTCCTACCACTCATTTGAATATACCTTGTTATTTTAAAGGTCCCATTTCTTCCTAATTTCCAGGTAGTGCAGCTAACTTTAAAATAAAGCTAAACCTACAAATTCCAAGGGATGTTTTCCTCTGAATTTCAGTCATCTATCCTTGCTTGTTTATAAACTTGCAGCCAGAAAGTGACCAGTCTCCATCACTTGCAGTATTACTGGTTCTGAATGGGATAAACAGTGCATCTTTTTTCCCCACCTTCAGCTCCATCCTTCACATGCTGTTGTGATGCTGGTCTAACTGGGACCAGGGTTTCCATGGCCAGAGCAAAAGTCAACAGAGCACAAGTACTTCTGCCTGATGACACTTAACAGTTTTAACCAAGCAGAGAAATTACCTTCCAATTAGCACGGAAGTCCACAGATCCTTTTAGACAAAGCAAAAGCTTATAAATAAACTTAGACATCAGCCTTCTAATGTTTCAGCCAGGTAGTCCCAATTCACTAGAAACAGATTTTCAGATGCTTTTAGCACGTGCTTTGCATGGTGGATACGGGTTATGAGCTCTACTTTCACCCCCCCCACACACTGCTGATGACAAGAATAAGCCTAATGTCAGACTTTAATATATTATTACATATTTTAATCTACAATTCAAGCACCTCTGATGAGCGCGGGATCGCCAAGACAGGAATTGCATGTACTTTTGCACCAAGTCTTTTGGCAACGAGCTTGCCTCTCACCACAGAACTTAATTCACAGCAGAACCTCGCCAGACCTCGCCTACCCCACAAGCTTCGCATTCCCTGATCTTGTGACATCCAGTTCAAAGTAGTCTTGGAAGCTTTGAAGTCCAGGCCCCCAGGGCATTCTGTGCAGTAGCATCAGTATTCGTGGTTAAATAGCTATTAAACCTGACAAAACCCCCTCCACCTCCCAAAAAAAACCTACACAGCCATCTGCTGCACGGCGGATAAATCTGGTTTAGCAAACATTTCTAGAACAAAGGTCTTCCTTTCGAGTTCATGGCAAAAAAAATAAATCAAAATAAATAAATATGTACAGGTTCCTTTTGGCCTGTAATGGGACTTAATTCCCTTTGAGTTGAAAAAGAAATCCACTAAACTTAGAAAAATGTTAAGGGCGATTTCTTCGGGCAGTGGGAGAAATGAAGCAAATTCACAGAATCATTTAGGTTGGAAAAGACCCTTGGGATCATCGTGTCCAAAATTCAGTTACCTGAATGTTACAGCCCCTAACATGAAAGCAAAACCCTGATGAAGTTATAAGCTCTGCAGGAAACACAGGTTCAAAGGCCAGATGTCCCATGAATTATTTTTTTTTAATCAAGGTTACACGCTTGCAAACGGTCATTGGGATAAAGTGTTTATAAACTAAGAGCAGATCAATTCCTAATGATCTTACCACTTGTCTACTTTATATCAGTCCTATCTGGGCTTTCTGATGTCACCCTAAACAGTTTCTCCTTTGTGTTTGAGTTTGGAACAGCAGAAATAAACTCATCCCCTGCCAAAAAAAAAACTTCACACTTTAACAGGAAGCGGCTGACACTCAGAGAAAGGCTTTTTCACAACAAATTAAAGCCAGCCGGACCTAAGATTGAGTCAGGACAAAAGAAAAGCTTCCAGTACATCCTAATAGAAAGCAGGACCAAAGATCCCTGCAGGCAACACCTCTCCTGAAGAGCTGAGAGCTCTTT
The DNA here is from genome assembly GCA_025331215.1 of Actenoides lindsayi. NCBI lineage: Eukaryota > Metazoa > Chordata > Aves > Coraciiformes > Alcedinidae > Actenoides > Actenoides lindsayi. The sequence continues at coordinate 38,222 of WTSP01008262.1, forward strand.
TGAGCTGGCCAGATAGAAGACGCTACCCACGTACTTCAAACGGTCGGACGCAGACGACTTTCAGATTTCAGATGGTGATGGAGCTCACAGGGGTCACCCAGGAAACCTCAGCCTTCAGAAACACAGCCTCTTCCTACTCTGGGAACTGTAGCCATGTATCAGGTAGCAGAAATAGCAGCCTTCCCTGCTCATTTTTACTTCGGAGGAGTATTTTGTGCTCCAACAACAGCTTCCATATGAATTTCAGTCCACTAGTTTTTTAAAGACGTGTATTTCCAGAAGCATCAATGTGCCCTGGGTGGAAAGATGTCTGAAAAACTCAGCAATGTATTTCCAGGCTTTTCCAATCCTTTAAATGAAGAAGTCACATATAACCAGGCAGCATGTTCAACCAGTACTCTCCAGTATGGAGTTTTTTACAACACGGTAGGAGTTGGAAGGGACCTCTGGAGATGATCTGGTGCCACCCCTCTGCTCCAGCAGGGTCACCCAGAGCAGGGGGCCCAGCATCCCATTGGCCAGGTGGGTTTGGAATCTCTCCAGACAAGGAGAGTCCACAACCTCTCTGGGCAAGGGGCTCAGGATCCCATTGTCTAGGCAGGTTTGGAATCTCTCCAGACAAGGAGACTCCACAACCTCTCTGGGCAGCCCGGGCCGGGCTCTGTGACACCCTCAGAGCAAAGTTTTTCATTATGACTTCATCTTTCCTTCTTTTGGTCCAACTTTTGCACTCTTTCTTCCATTCAGAGTCAGAACTATTGCAGACTATTGATTCGAGCCCAGCTTCTTTATATTTTACAAGTTTATCAAAGCTGATGAAATGAGAAGCTTCATCTATGAAGAGTTTGACCCGGTGGAGGCCCAGTGGAGGACTTGAATAGTTCTCAGTCACCAGGTACCACCTCCCATGCTCTTTTCTCTTCACAGCATCTCAAGCCACGGTGCCAGCTGAGTTCAGGCAGCACGAGCGTAACATGCAAGTTGCTGTCCAGAGGAAGGAGAAAGATTTTCAGGGGATGTTGGAATATTATAAAGAAGACGAACCGCTCCTCATCCGAAACCTTATTACAGGTGAGGAACTTGCTCAGTTCCCTTGTCTGGCTCCTTCTCTTGCCTGGCTCCTCCTTCTCTTGCCTGAAAGAGTCTGTGAACTTGACATCTCAAGATCCTCGGGTTGGGTGTTTCTGCTGCTGGCAGTTTTGGTAGGTAAAGGGTAATAAAAGGTCGTGATCCTTAAGGAGAGCAAAAAAAAGGAACTCCCAGCAGAGTCTAGTGAGCATCTCAAGTGTTCAAAGAGCAGTTCTAGCCCATGGCTATGGACTTTGAAGTCCCCCTGTACAGACAGGCTCTTCCTTTAGAGGCTCCCAGTTCCCACCACTGCCGTTAGGATCCAGTTGGTGAATTTTCAAAGGATTCCTTTGTAAAATAACCCTAAAATCTCAACCTTGTAGATCTCAAGCCCCAGACAGTGTCTGCTACGGTTCCCTGCCTTCCTGCCTACATCCTCTACATGTGCATCAGACATGCAGATTACGTCAACGATGACCAGAAGGTGCATTCCCTCCTCACCTCCACCATCAACGGCATTAAGAAGGTGCTGAAGGTAGGGGTCCCATTTTCTCTTGTCTTGGGGCCAAGGTGGTTATAACCTGGTCAAAGCGTGGGACGTTCACTTCTCGTGGTGAGTTTTCAAACCCAGAGAGTCTCACTGCTTCTCTTTTTAGAAGAACAAGGAGCAATTTGACCTTGGAGAGAAAATTCTTTGCATTTATAGGTCTAAAATGCTTGTAGGGAGCAAACTTCTCGTACTGCTCAACGCAAAGAGAGAGAACAACTTGATTCTGGGCGGGGAAGCTCACCACGACTTGCTCTTGCTATGCCAGCATCCCTCACTAAAGACTGGGAGGGGGGGGGTCTCACGTGTTTTAATTCTGCTCCTCCAGAAACACAACGATGACTTTCAGATGACGTCGTTCTGGCTGGCGAACGCGTGTCGCCTCCTGCACTGTTTGAAGCAGTACAGCGGGGACGCGGTAAGAAACTCATCCCTGATCCTCACTACAATAGAGGAGACCTCCAGGAAAGGTCTTCATGGGTCTGGTGGCTTCCCTCCGGTTCCGACGCGGGGTCATCTCTGACTTTCCTCCTTTGTTAATTTGGACATAGCATAAGGCAGGGCCTAGAAGCGTAGACTGGTTTGGGTGGGAAAGGAGCTTTTAAGGTCATCCAGTCCAACCCCGCTGCAGGGAGCAGGGCCATCTGCAACTAGAGCAGGGTGCTCAGAGCCCAACCCAACCTCCCCTGCAATGGTGCCAGGGATGGGGCAGCCACCACCTCTCTGAGTCACTTAAGCCAGGCTCTCACCACCCTCAGCACCAACAATTTCTCCCTTCTCTCCAGTCTGAACTAGACCAGAGGTCTAGACATTCAAGACATTCAAGAGCTGAAACAAGACAACAGGCAAGAGAATATTTTCTATCTCATAGCCCACTGTGCACTTTGATTTGCCTGAACAGAGGATTTCCTTCTGCTAGGTGGTTTTTGGAGGCTGTTCCCCTGGCTTTTAGTCGGTCCCACAGCTTTTCATTAACTGTGACTTTCAGACAGGGGAAAACTCTTCCAAATTTTGCTCTTTTATCCTACTGATTTCCTCCCCATTGTGTTCAACTAGTTCAAACAAGCCACCCTCTTGAGAAGAGAGCGAAAACACATCATTGTAAGGTGAGATTAGGGAATTAAATCCTTTCCTTTCTTGCCACCTCAGTAAATATTTCCTTAGTTGAGTAGAAGTTTTATTGTAGCTGACACCTTCTGACAAGATCAGATCAAGATCAGATCATCACAGTCCTCTTAGTCCCTTACCACGCTGCCGTGTGTTCTGGGTATGAAAATTTTCAACAGAGCCAAATTAATGTCACATCTCATTTAGTCACGAGTTGGTTTGGGTCTGTTGAGCCCTCAAGCTTTTAGACTAAAGAAAAATAAGTTATCCTGGGATGAAATGAACTGCTCAGATGATTCACAAGACGATGTGGAAAAGCTCAGCGGTGGCTTTCGAAGGTGTAAAAGAAAAAGGAAAATAATTCAGATGATACCCAGTAATTGTGATGCTCCTGTTTGCCCTCTTCTGCCTGGATAACAACATTGCACTGGGATGAAAATCCTCCCCAGAAAACCTGACAGGAGGAAAAAAACCTTACATTTCACATTCTTTGTTATGATTTGGTGATTTAAATGAACGAGCTGTTTGCTAATTTGGTGCAAAAAAAATCCCAACAAACCCAAACCAGAGGAAAACCCCATTTTGAGCAGACTCCAAAATACTGTTCTCTTTAGTTTGCAATCCATGAGAGTTTGAGCCGAGGACTTGTGGCTCCTGCATCCTCTTGCTGCTGCTTCAGCGAAAGGCGGGGAATAAATTCAGTTACTTGGAGAGATTTCTGATCTTCAAATCGATTTTCAGTCTTCTCAAAGCATGGAGAATGTGGTTAACTTCTTTACTTGTCATTTTCTAAAGTCTCAATCTCAAAATATCTTGTTTTCTCCGAAATAATTGCGACTCGGGGATGAAGAAACCGCTAAAAAAAAAAAGCTTCTTTGGGGACTGCAGTCTCATTTTCTAGTTTCTCTCTATTCCAATGAATACAAATGCTGAAGATAAAATGGAAAGAACTCACCCTGTCATCATGTTTTTCTTCCAGAAGCAGCCCTCTAGCAGTAATTTATCAACAGAGGGCTGAGTAAATCAGAGGTGATTGAGTCTTGATCTTTTCGGTGCTAGAGTCTGAAAACGTACTTTGGTACCAGCTGGATGTATTTTAATTCAGTTTGTTTGCTTTTTCTTTTTAACATGGTGATTTTACTGGACTAGAAATAGGTGGAATAATGAAACTGGCTCTTTTCATCTCCTCCTGTTCAGGGTTTCATGACACAAAACACGCCGAAGCAGAACGAGCACTGCCTGAAGAACTTTGACCTGACCGAGTACCGCCAGGTGATGAGCCACCTCTCCATCCAGATCTACCAGCAGCTCATTAGGATAGCAGAAGGCATGCTCCAGCCCATGATTGGTAAGTTCACAGCACCTTAGAGCTTTTAAGGGCTTGGGGTTTTCTTCTGTCATTATCCACCCTGACCTTTGTACAGTGCTGGAGTGACTTCTGCCCAAAGGAGAAACCTAGAGTTGGTAGAGAGGTTCAACAAGACCAAGGGCTGAGTCCTGCACTTGGGTCACAACAACCCCCTGAGACACTCCAGGCTGGGGCAGAGCAGCTGGATACTGCCCAGTGGAAAAGAACTCTGGGGATGTTGTTCAGGAGCCAGCTGGAGATGATCCAGTGTGTGCTCAGGTGGACAATAAGGCCACCAGCATTCTGGCTTGGGTCAGCACTGGTGTGGCCAGAAAGACCAGGGCAGGGTTTGTCCCCCTACACTGGGCACTGGGGAGGTTGCCCCTCAAATCCTGGGGTCAGGTTTGGGCCCCTTACTCCCAGAAGGACCTTGAGGGGCTGGAGCATGGCCAGAGAAGGGCAAGAGAGCTGGGGAAGGGTCTGGAGCACAAGGGTGGTGAGGAGCAGCTGAGGGACCTGGGCTTGTTGATCCTGGAGCAAAGGAGGCTGA
>WTSP01008263.1:0-12610 GCA_025331215.1 Actenoides lindsayi
CAGTATATAATAACAACAGCATCTTTCATCATACTTGTATTAATAATATTATTTAATTTAGATATAGTAAAAACTCTGCAAAAAGCAAGCTTTTCTAAATATTTTATTGCAAAATATTTTCCCTCTTTAACTGTCCTTAACTGTGTATAATTACTGGCTCTCCTGACCTGTAAAGCTTCATCATACTTTTAATTATTATTATTGCTACTATGACACTGCATTCTGTTGCATATATTTCACATATTTATCAAACACTACATTCTGATTTTCAGGTAATTAAGAACCAATTGCACAGAGTTTGTCTGTTGACAGGGTTCCTTTTGGCTTCTCTGGGTTTACCCTCAGTGCAAAATAGCTGGGACACAAGAGTAGCTCTAGGGAATAAGCCTGTATCTGTCTTCTTTCAGTATCACATGACACAAGCTATCATATTTTCATTTTCACTGCTAGTCTCATGCAGTTGCAATGATTTTGAATATGACAATAAATATGTGAAAATATGGTGTGGAGGTTGATACACAAGCACCTAAGATTCCAATGTAAAACTAGATATAAAAGAATTTTGCATGAAATAAAGACAAAAACCAATATTCTTGATTTTTTTTTTCAATAGAATTTTAAGAAATTGCTTTATCTCATGTTAATATGAAAGGAGTTCAGTTGTTTTTCATAGGTTGTTGTTCTTGTCTTGTTACTTTCCTTGCTGTTGCTATTGCATCTAGCTAGTGTAAATCTTTAGACTTGCAAAAGAGTAATTTACTAGAGTGAAAAATACAAGTCATGGTAATTTATATGCTTTAACATCAGATGATTCTATATTCAGTGTTATCACACATACATTTCAACAGCTGGGACAAAATTTGCTATAAGAATAAAGGTAGGAATGAATTCTTAAAGAAAGTTTGTCTTTGCAACTTAATCTCTACAATCCAGTTTAGTGTCTTAAAAATCACCATGTCTGCTCAGCAGTATCTATCTTAATTTGTCACTTGATCAATAGAATCAAGACATTGCTGTGGTACAGTACTGCACAGACTGAGAGACAATCAGAAACTGCAGGAATTTAATAATTATAGTTTAATTGCTTTTATTTGAATGTCTGCTTTACGAAGAAAGGAGAATATGGAGATTGTGTTATATAAATTATCCAAACAAGAAATGATTGACTTATTTATAAATATATAAATAGAGTTATACAAAATGACATAGAGCTGAATAATGAATTATCAATGTTGAACTTTTTAAACACATTATTTATTGTCCAACTTGGACATTGGTCCAACTTGGTCCCTATTGGACCAAAAACAGCATTAAAAATCTGCTTAATAAGGTATATGTACAATCCAGATTCAACAATAGACATTTCTGGTCATGAAATAAAGCATGAACAGACATAGTCAAATATGATTCTGGTGAAATTTATTATTCTTTAACTCCAGATATAGAATAAACATCTCTTTTTCCAATCGCTGTTTGAAGGTAAGTATTTTTGTACTTTCTTTGCTGGAAAGTCATAAATCTAAAGTATCTAGTTAGTTAATTGAGCTTTGAAGAACTCTTAAAAATAAATTTCAAGAAATCATTTACATTAGAAGTTATGCTTACTTTATTTTGGTTAAATATAAGTGTTGTTGTACTATTTCATATTTATTACATAAGGACAGAGTTGTAAATTGTTCTGGGTACATCCTAATACCTATCAAAGCTTTATTTTTTTCTCTTTTACTTAGCTTCTTTTTTATTTTTCCTCTACTTTTTCCAGAAGTAGGAATGTTCCACAACTCCCTTTACACAAAATGCTCCCAGGAATTGAAAGTCACTTAAATTAATGGAGATTCAGGTGTATAGAAGGAAGAGAACTACTATACAAGACACCAATGAAGTTTAAACTTAGAAATAAAGTATTTCTTATTGCTATGATTAAAGAATGTATAATATTATATACATAAAAGCATAAATCACACACAAAAAACCCACAACAATAACCCCACAAACAAACAAAACAAACAAACAAAAACCCAAACAACCAAAAAAAACCCAAAACAACCAACTAAACCAAACCATTGTTAGAATTACAAACTCCTAGAGTACAAACTGAGCAGATGTCCATGCAGGTAATTTTCTTGTGCATGAGCTTTGTTATAATTCAATTCAGATCCATGAACTGCATGACCTAATTTTCCACACCAAGATTTTTGGTTCTAAAGCTAATATAATAAGCTTTTTTTAAAATCCCAGCCCAAGCAAACTCAAGATAATATTTGTCATTCATTTTTCTGGATTCAAGAAACTATACTATTCATGGAAGTGAATAAGCATAACTTGATCAATAACATGATCATTTAAAAACTAGCCAATGGCTTGCTTAAACAGGTGCAAAAACATTCTGAAATAATAAATACTCTGTAATGAAGAACATTTTTGAAAACTGAAATGTGTACCTGGTATTATCAATAAAGAAAAAAACTGTATTATATTAAACCGAATCTAATTGTTTTATCAGTGGAAATGAAACATCTATGAAAGGAATGTTTAGTTGGGCTTTTTTCACTGATATAAAACATCTAGGTCTTCTTTCTAAGCCAGTCTATCAAATTTAGAAATTCCAAACCCCTTGTTAGTTCCCCACCTTTTGATCATTCTAGAACATTATTTAGGGAAACCTTGGGATAAAAAAAAAATAATAAAAAAAAAAAAAAATTAGAATTAAATAAGGTAATTTATTTCTCTTGTGGGACTTGTGCGGCAAGGGGAAAATTTTAAAGTAGGATAAGTGAGTATTTCTCTGCTAGCTTTCATATATATATGGCTATTTTAGGTTTATCTGATCCAAAAGGCATGTACTGATCTAGAAATATGTAGAATTGATGCAGAACCTGTTCAGTGGTCACTCTGTGTCTACATTTTCCAAATATAACAATGAATGCTAGCACTGATGAATTAGTATTAGAAAAATGCAATCATAAAAATAGCAGATAATTATTCCATTCCACCCAAAAATGCTGTCTGTCTATAAACATTTTACCATGAATCTTTCCTATTAAACTCAAAAATAATATACTGGGAGTTTAGTCCATGCTTAAGATTAGGTGCTAGCAGAGAACATCAGAGGAGTTAAAAAAAATAAATCTGAGCATACCAGAAGGAACATCAGAGGGAACAATTCCTTCTATCTTCCAGCTATTTAATGTTTAAAAAAGTAGATAAGCAAATGCTGTTCAAGAGAGTTATTTACTGTGCTAAAACTTGGGCAGAATGTTGTGTGAAAAATGGTATTACACTTTGAAAGCCAATACCTTTAAATGTTTGGAAATTTTGCCTGAAAATGATTGAGTCTTGCCCTAGCTCACCTGCAGATTAGTTGTACCTCAAGGATGTTATACAGTAGGAAATGAATTGGTTACTTCTTACATACTCTGCAGTACCAGTGACCTCTTTTCTTCCTGTACTTGCAACTTCTTTTTTTTTTACTCAGCCTCTGTGTAAGATCCTATCTCTTTTTCACATATTCCTCATCTTTTATTTTCTCTTACCTTATTTTTTTTTTATGTTATTGTATTCTGTTTTATGATTCTATTCTAATCTTTTTTTGTGCTTTGCTCTACAGTCATTCTAACTCTCTTTTTTTTTCTTGACATTTAATGCATTGCAACTGGCTCTTTCTTTTTCTTTATTATTTCTGTCATTTCTTTCCATATTCACACAGTATGCTGTTTGTTATTTTGCTCATTTATTTCTTGCTCACAATATATTTATAGAATGAGGACACATACAACCCTCAGCATAATATTAATTTTCTTTTGAACACTTTACATTCTCCTGTGTGTTCTCTCTCTCCCTCCCTCTCTCTCTTCTCTTTTAAATTCTGTTCAATTTCAGTAAATACTGTTCTCTGCTTCTATTTTCTCCAAAATATTTTCTGCTGCCTTCATAGACTTTTCTTACTGATCTTTTCCGGCATAGATTTCATAATCAGACTGCAAAATATGCCTGGAAAAGGATGTGGATCAATACAAATAACTGTGGGTGTAAAGTAAATGGCTAACAAATAGGCAGATAATTATAAGTAAAATATTAATTATTACTAATTATGTAATGCTGAAATATTCTGTTGCTGTATAATTATGCAGACTCAAATACTCACCTAGTTTTGGATCTCAGCTTTCAGACAATTCTTGGAGTTCAACAACAGAGGCCCAAACAGAGAATGAAGAACTTCATTTCACTTATCCACAGACATTCAATGCATTTATTTGTACTAACATGGTGTACACTATCTAAATTATCTTTATGGAAACTTTTTTATCCTCACTCTCCCCTCTGTCATACAGTGTTTTGGCCTTTCTTAAATGTGTTTTCCCCAAGGTGCCACCACCTTGGCTGAGGGGCTCACCCATGTCCTGTGGTGGGTCAGCTGGAGCCAGATGGAATCATCTGTGTCCAGCATGGGACAGCCCAGGCCACTTCTCACAGAGACCACCCCTGCAGCCAACATCTAGTCACCCACACCTGGTACAACCATTTGCTGTCTTCCCTTCTGTGAAAAAAAAACTTAGGTACTTAAGTTATATGCAGATCTATAACAGATCATATTCATTCTTAAGTTTTTAATAAAAAATTCTTCTGGACAAAAAGACACAAGGTGGTATTTGCTATAGGAAGTACTGAGGCAGCTGAGATAACACAATTTCTAGAAGGAAAATCTCCCAATATTTTAGTATTCCTTATTAATTGTAAATAAAAGAGGAAATAATGGTTTAAATTACAGTTAAAAATAAATATGTCAAGTATTAGAAAAACAATAACAAAACCACACAGAAATCACACAGGTTTTAGTAATAAAGAGTATTGGAAAGGAGAAATAGTTTACCTGAAGATCCTGTGGAATTTCTATCACTCAAAGTCCTCAGGAACCAGTTTGACACCTATTTGTCAGGCATGACATAAGCATAAATAATCCTGCCTTAGGGCAGAGGGATGGACTAGATGACGTCTTGAAATCCCTTCTAGCCTTCTCGTTCTGTAGTTAAATTCCCAGAGGTGTGCTCACACTGTCCTAGCACACTTGGATTTTACAGAATCCAGGCAAATACAGGAATGTAGGAGACCTTTTTTCATAATCATAGACTGATACCAAGAATACTAATTAAAATTAATGAGGAACAGGTTCTAAAGCAGTCTATACAAATGTACATTGCATGGCTATTGCCAAAGCTTAGGTATCTTATAATCAAATGATTATATTCATTTGACCAGAAGGAGAACAGACATGAAATCATTTCTTCCATCTAATGAATATGGCATTCAGGTGGGAGAGAAATATACTGAAGCTGTGCTCCCTGATTTCTTTCTCAGCCCACTTTCTTGTTCCTTGGTGACTGCCAAATGCAAATGCATGGAGGCTACATCTACAACAGTGAATTAGAGGGCATAAAGGAGCATGGCAGTATCTGCTTGTCTATGTAGTCAAACTGTTCAGGGTGGCCCTAGGGCAGTATCTGGCTGAACAAGATAGCACTCTCCCAAACTCCTGAGTGAGGTTGCAGCTTGGGACCAGTGCCAAAACTGAATCTGAACATTATCCAGCCTGTGAGATTGTCACGTACCACTCAATCACTGAGGAAAAAAGGACTGATGGATGTTTGGTGATTTGCTTGGATTGAATCAAGGAGACTTACACCACAGGTCCATAAAATAAGGTTTAATTATTAATTACCTGACTAAATCTATATAAAGTGTACTTAAAGGAAACAGAAGCTAAAGAGACAGGAGGGAAAGAGAGAGAGAGAGAGGAGAGAGGGTGAAAGAGTAGGTAAAGTTCCAGATAACCTCTCAAGGTTCCCGAGACACCTCATCTGGTCCATTCTTTGGGTCTTCAGTGGTGGGTTCACACTCACTAGTGTACTCAAGCCTTTCTTATTCCCTGCTAAAAGGGGTGTTGCTTTGCTTCTTTGTCATGTATCTCTTAATTTATATAGAAATTGTAGAGGCGGTAACCACGGTCCTCACATGCATGAGAGGTGGAATGGTAGCATTAACCCTTTCCACCAATTGAGTCAGTGGTAGTGAAGACCCTGTATTTTATTACTCTTTGCATGATAGACAATGAACCTCCTTATTTTAGCAGGACATATGATAACTTGGCAAGGGGGAAAGGCCATTAATCCCCTGATGTATTCCACTGCCCCCAGCTAGCATGTTTTGTCCCTTGTTCTAAACGCAATGCACATACCAGTCCTAACCACAAGGCTGTTTCTTCACACAGTGTTTGAGACATCAACTCATTAAAGTCAGAGTTCAACAAAGACCCAATCATTCATCCACTGTTTCAGCACTGAAAACTCCTGTTTCCTTCATCAGTTATGTAGTCAATTTTAAATTGAAATTAAAGCTCTGTCCAAAATAGGACTTGAACTGAAATTGCAATACAAAAAAAGCTCACACAGTATTAATTTCAGTGGTGCCTAATGATAGAAGATTCTCCCATTATTAAAATACAAAGTTCTTTGCTATTTATGTTTATGCTTTTATTTTGCTAAAACTGGTCTAAATTAACAGCGTGGTGCATAAGTTGAATTTAAGCCACAATGGGATCTAGAAACTGAAAAATAAAATGTGCCTGTGTCCACAAAGGAGATGGTGTAGATATGTTCTGTTGCACTTCAAGTCTTTTGATGGGCAAAATGGAACCTATCAGACACATGGAAAGAAGAACTTGTTCATCCAGTTAATATTTTAATGGTGCAATAGTCAAGATTATCTAAATAACATGGAAAAACTCTACTAATAACATGGTTACACTTGCTATGTAAAACATCATAGTACCACTCCCTTTGCTATGGTTTATGCTTGCCCAACTAATGTTCCTATGAATCCCAAAGTTAACACACATGTTATTTCTTTGAGCATGATTGGAGGTACAAGATTACAAGTCAGCAGCATGCTATTCTTGTTGCTAGGAGTATAATGTTCATAGTGGAGGCTTGTTATGGTTATGCCAGCTTTTATCACAAACTATTAAATATTCAAACACATATCTTTACGTTTTCTTTTACCAATCTGCTTCCTTCTTGCTGGTTCCCTGTTACAGTCTGAAAGCTGCACAACAGCCTTTCCAGTCTTAGCTGACAGAAAGGACTACTGTTTGTTATGAAGTGACAGCCTAAGGGTGTCAGACAATTGCCATTAGTCATTTTCCCAGGGCTTCATTTACAACAGTCATGTAATACACAACTGGTCACTAGGGACTTTTTACAAACTCAAACAAGCTCAGTCCAAGAAAAGACAAAAATGTAAAGAGAGACCCAGCACTGTCAAGTCAGTAAAACATCTGGAGTGTTATACTAGCACTGTCTTTATATGCCATTTCAGACTCATGTTGAAGTTTCAGCTAGTGTTGTGTTAAGATTCAGTATTAATTATTGAGGTAATACTTTTTGTCAGAGAATTTATATCAATATTTTGAAAAGTGAATGAAAATAGCTTTCAAGGGTTGCTATCAGGCTTCCCTGATTGCGGTACTTTCATCCCTCCTGTGAAATCTATTGTAGTGTAGTTGACAGAAAAGCATGCAAGATTCATGGGACCTTGACCTGAAATAAGGAAAAAAAGAGACCAAGCTTCTTAGAATTTACTGAATTTGGGTAGGAATGGGGTGTTCTGGCTACTGTTCTTCAGTCTCAGCATTCCAATTTTTTATTCATTCACTGGTTATTTAATGGAAAATGAAGAACAGTCCAGAACACAGACCCTGTTGTACAAAAAATGAAGGCTCTACCAGTACTGAACATTAGAAAATGGCTGCGAAACTTAATACTTTTATGAATCACTTCAAAGAATCATAGAATTGTTTGGGTTGGAAGGAACTTGGTCATCTAGTCCAACCTTCCTGCAGTGAGCAGGGACATTTTTAACATGTTGCTCAGAGCCCCCTCCAACCTGACCTTGCATGTTTCCAGGGATGGGGCATCTACCACCTCTCTGGGCAACTTGTTCCACGTTTCATAAAAAAGTAAAATAATTCTTCCTTATATCTAGTCTAAATTTACCGTCTTTCAGTTTAAAACCATCACCCCTTGTCCTGTTGCAACAGGCCTTGCTAAAAATACTGTCCCCATCTTCCTTATAGGCCTTCTTTAAGTACTGAAATGTCACTATAAGGTCTCACTGGAGCCTTCTCTTGTTTCACCTGAACTCCAACTCTCTCAGACTGAGGAGAGGTGTTCCAGCATTTCGATGAATTTTGTGGTCCTCTCTGGACCCATTCCAACAGATCCATGTCTTTTCCTGTGCTGAGGACTCTAAAGCCAGGCAGTTACTCCAGGTGAGGTCTCACATGAGCAGAGCAGAGAAGCAGAATCACCTCCCCTGACCTGCTAAAAACACTTCTTTTGATGCAGCCCAGGATATGGTTCATCTTACGGGCTGTGAACGCGTATTGCTGTCCCACGTCCAGCTTTTCATCTACCGGTAACACCAAGTCCTTCTCTGCATGGCTAATCTCAATCCCACCGTCTTCCAGTCTGTATTGATACCAAGGATTGTCCCAGTCCAGGTGCAGGGCCTTGCATTGGCCCTGTTGAACCTCATGAAGTTGACATGGGCCCACTTCTCAAGCTTGTCCAGGTGCCTCTGGATGGCATCCTGTCCTTCCAGTGCGTCAACTGCATCGCTCACATCACCCTCAATGTAAAGAACTTCTTCCTGATATCCAATCTAAATCTACTCTTCTCTAATTTAAACCCATTACCCCTTGTCCTGTCATTACAGGCCCTCATAAACACCCTCTCTCTAGCCTTCCTGTAGGCCCCCTTCAGGTACTGGAAGGAAGCTAGTAGATCTCCCCGAAGCCTTCTCTTCTCCAGGCTGAACAACCCCAGCTCCCTCAGCCTGTCCTCGTAGGAGTGGTGTTCCAGCCCTCTGATCATCTTTGTGTCCCTTCTCTGGACCCACTCCATCAGGTCCATGTCTTTCCTGTGTTGAGGGCTCCAGAGCTGGATGCAGTACTCCAGGTACTGTCTCACCAGAGCAGAGTGGAGGGGCAGAATCACATCCCTTGATCTGCTGGCCACACTTCTCTTGATGCAGCTCAGGATGCAATTGGTCTTCAGGGCTGCAAGCGCACACTGTTGGCTCATGTCCAGCTTCTCATCCACCAACACCCCCAAGTCCTTTTTCACAGAGCTCCTTTTCAGCACCTCGTCTCCCAGCCTGCATTACCAGTGAGGGTTGTTCCGACCCAGGTGCAGAATCCTGAACTTAGTCTTGTTGAACCTCATGAGGTTCACCTGGGCCTACCTCTCCAGCTTATCCAGGTCCTCCTGGATGACATCTCATCCTTTCAGCCTGTTGGCAGCACCACTTAGCTTGGTGTCACCTGTGAATTTGCTGATGGTGCAGTCGATCCCGCTGTCAATATTATTGATGAAAATATTAAACAGTAGAGGTCCCAGTACAGACCCCTGAGGGATGCCACTTGTCACTGCTCTCCATCTGGACATTAAGCCATTGACCACTACCCTCTAGATGTGACCATCCAGCCAATTCCTTATCCACTGAACAGTCCACCTATCAAATCCATATCTCTCCAACTTCTCCTTGCCTGCTCTGCTTGCAGTGCTCCTGGTCTTTGCACTTCCCAGGAGATTCTTTTATAGGTGTAATGGTGGTCATCATTACCTTGTCAGCCTCTCCCATGAAAGCTGCTGGCTTCTGGTGGGTCTCTCTGTTCCCCTGGTGTTTCCCGACCAAAGGAAAGCCTCAGGAAAACTCCTGTACAGCAAGATCTACTCCTTCACAGTGGTCCAGTCTGGCTTCGGAGCAGCTCCCCTTGGTGACTGTCTCTCCTGATCTCCTATGTCAGGTATGGTCTGTATTCTTATCACAGATAAGGGAAGTTAAGACTGTGTTGCTACATAAAAGAAAATTAGACACTAGTCCATGTCCCTGACACCAAGGTGTGTAAATTGACTTCTGTCTACCCTGCTTGTGACAAAGTCAAGGTTATGACTTGTCCTACCTAGAGTTCAGTTGTACCTCAGGAATGTTATACAAGACAGATTTGTTTTAGAGAAAGCTATCAGAAGCAATCCAGAAGAGAGTTATGGTGTAAGGTAGCATCTAAGCAGTGAGCATGCTCAAGACTAAAGTGCTTGAATTATTTTCCTGGAACATCTTTCTGTAGAACATGCGTGACTTTCTGTAGGACAGAATAAATTAAATATTTCTGTAGAACATCACAGTGACTCAGCTTAGTTTACCGGAGTGGGAATCTAATATCTTATTCTGTGTCAAACACAAATTTTCAGAAACATAGGAAATATTTAGAAGATATCTGGCAGTATTTTGTACAGTTAAACAGTTCTAATTTACTTTTAAATAACCCAACTATTTAGTAGCTATCCCTAAAGAACCCATTACATAATATTAAAGCCTGGTTTTATCAGTAGAAGCTCTCTACTGTGACTGCTGTAAATTTTCTTATTTCATATACATATGTTGAAAACTGGCTTGATTATCATAAAAATGTTATTTATACTGTTTTCTAATATTCTTCGACCAATGAGAAAAGTTTAGATTTCAAAAGGAAGTCTGGTCTCTAAAACTGTCATATGCATATTTCTAATGTGAGAAATATGTTAAATAAACATTAATAAATAGTCTAATAGGAAGCAGAATCAAACTTTTAATTCATCAGTTAAAGAAAGATCTTTGCAGTTTAAGGTTTTCTTGGTGTGACCTTTTTTGTGTATATTGTCACACTGCGATTGTCTTACAGAAGTTTAATTTAATCAGTCCAATACAAGATTGAAAACAAAAGAATTATTAATCGTAATGAATAGTAATAATTATTAATAAAGGTATTTAAACATAGTCCAAGTGGTGGATGACCAACATATAATTCAAAACTATACTGAATTCATCACATCTTTTAAGATTAGAAAATGCTATCTCACATAATCAGGCGACATGTTCAGTGCTCTATTGTCGTAAATCAGATGGGATTTATTCGATAATTTCCTGAGTGCCAACATTACTTGATGTAAGTTACGATGTATAGTATTGTCTTCATACAAAATTTGCATTTTTTCACTTCACATGAAAACTGGGATACTGCTTCATTTTTACTGACAATGATTTTGTTTTTATTTTTTTTTAATTGTAATTAATCAAAAGGGGAACAAAATACTGCAACAGATCATCAGTTCTTGCTAAAACAGACACCACATCTACAGAAAACCTGCATGTATTGGAAGCCAGGTGTGATATCCTAAGCCATTTCAGGTGGCACCAACCACTCATGTTTGGTACCTGAGTTGAGGCTATCTCGGAGTTCTGGGAGGCAGTTAATCATATCCAACAACAGCCATCTGCATCTGTCAGCTGAAAAGTTTCATTGACAACAGGAGTTTACAATCTATTACTACTCAATTTTTGAAGAACATATGCTTGCACGCACGCACACACACACACACAATAATGTCTTCTCGAGCTATTTCTAGTCTCATTTCTCAGTTTACAGGCAACAGAGCTAATATAGTCAATATATCTAAACTTCATGAACTATGGTTATGTTAAACTTCTGTTTTGACCACCCCACTTAAATGTTAACAGAAACTCATGTTTCAGACTAGAAATTTACATTTGTATATTTCCTTCAATAACTGAGAGCTGTTCTACAGCTTCCACAGAGAAGTAAATGTCAAACCCTCAGATGAAGTAGAAAGAAGGGCCTTTCTTATTTCTTCTAAGAAAATTATCTGTTGGTATAAAATACATTCCTGGTAATGACACTGGAGCACTGCAGTGTATTTAGGAGCTGGAAGAGATGAGCTGAGTTTTTGCTTCAGTGAATGTCTATTCAAGCAGTATGGACCTTCATCAAAAACAAAGAGCTGGGAAATCTCTCCTTCTAGCAAATGCCCATGAAATGAAAGGTATGGTTACAAATGCCTTTAGATAATGAAAGAAGCTGACTCCAGGAATCTCATCACTTGGTGAATGTGTATTTCTTTTCTAAAGGTAGTTAAAAAAAATCTAATAATGTTACCTCAGGCTACACAATTTTTTCTCCCCTGCTTTGTGCCTCCATCATTTCCCTTCCTTCTCCTTCTTATCTAATAAAACCCCCATTAAAATACTTGCAACTATTTACCAGAATAATTAATTTCACTAAAATAAATAAGCCCAACATTTCTTCTTATTCCATGTGAGCTTTTAGTAAACAAAATTATTGCAGACCTAATGTCTTGTCTTATGTTTATGTCATAAAACATTTCAGCTGACTCTGCATTATATTCTTTAGCTCTTAAATATCAACAAATATTTTCCAACACAGCAATAAAAATGTTCTCTGCAAATCCAAAGAGGAATTATGAATAAATATTGTTATACTTGCCCTTGGCTGATAGCTGAAAATACTCTTTGGAAAATAGCACCTTGGGAAACAGATCACTCCTGATCTTCTATATCACTGAATGGTATTTCATCAATTCCTTGAATTATGTTTGCATCACTGAACTTATTTTGTGGGGTTTTGTTTGCATTTTGGTTTTTTATTTTTTAAGTTATTTGCTTTTCAGGATGTTTTGGTCAATTTTAACTCTTAATG
>WTSP01008263.1:18301-39714 GCA_025331215.1 Actenoides lindsayi
GGTGACTCAACCACCTCCCTGGGCAGGCTGTTCCAGTGCCTCACCACTCTCTCTGTAAAGAATTTCTTCCTAACATCCAACCTAAACCTCCCCTGCTGCAACTTCAGACCATTTCCACTGGTTCTGGAATTAGTAACTAAGGAGAAGAGGCCTACACCCACCTCTCTACAACCTGCTTTCTGGTAGTTGTAGAGGGCAATGAGGTCCCCCCTCAGCCTCCTCTTCTCCAAACTAAAAATGCCCAGCTCCCTCAGCCTCTCCTCATACAACTTGTTCTCTAAACTCCTCTTGAGCTTGGTAGCTCTCCTCTGGACACGTTCCAGCACCTCAATGCCTTTCCTGTAATGAGGTGCCCAGAACTGAACACGGTACTCGAGATGAGGCCTCACAAGGGCCAAGTACAAGGGCATGATAACTTCCCTTCTCCTGCTGCCCACACTATTCCTTATACAAGCCAGGATCCTGTTGGCCTTCTTGGCCACCTGGGCACATTACTGGCTCATGTTCAGCCATCTGTCCTTTTCTGCTGGGCAACTTTCCAACTGCTCATCCTTAAGCCTGTAGCCCTGCTGGGGATTGTTGTGACTGAAATGCAGGACCTGGCACTTGGCCTTATTGTACCTCATACATTTGGCCTTGACCCATCAATCCAACCTATCCAAGTCCCTCTGAAAAGCTTTCCTACCCTCAGGCATATCAACACTCCCACACAATTTGGTGTCATCTGCAAACTTACTGAGGGTGCTCTCAATCCCCACGTCCAAGTCATCAATAAAGATGCCAAACAAGACTGGCCCCAAAACTGATCCCTGAGGGACACCACTGGTGACCGGCAGCCAGCTGGATTTCTCCCCATTAATCACAACTCTCTGGGAGTGGCCAGCCAGACAGTTTTTAATCCAGTGAAGAGTACATTTGTCTATACCATGATTTGCCAGTTTCTCCAGGAGAATTCTGTGGGAGACTGTGTCAAAGGCCTTAGTAAAATCCAAGTAGATAACATCCACAGCCTTCCCCCCATCCAAATGGCAGGTCACATGGTCATAGAAAGAGATCAGGTTTGTTAAGCAAGATCTCCCTTTCATAAACCCATTCTGGCTGAACCCATAAACCCATGCTGAATT
This sequence comes from Actenoides lindsayi, assembly GCA_025331215.1. NCBI lineage: Eukaryota > Metazoa > Chordata > Aves > Coraciiformes > Alcedinidae > Actenoides > Actenoides lindsayi. Next base: position 19,426 of record WTSP01008263.1, read on the forward strand.
ATTGAAATAGTTCAATGATTTTTTAAATTTTTCCTAGAAATGTACAAAATGTTTTATTCACCAACGTTCTGCAAAATATTAGTTTTCATTTGTAGCTTACAGCCTAGAAAGCCTTTGCTCTTACTGCAGACTTAGTTTTTCCTCTGTCTTTCTTTTATTTCCTTAGGATTATTTTGGAATAAATATAAATCATAATGTTTATTGTGTTCTTCAGGAGGAGATCACCTCTGCTTCTTAAAATACTCACACTGACAAACTATTTTAATTACTTATTTTTCTGGATGTGTCTTTGTCTCTTGGTTATTTTCCCAAAGCACTTGGAACAGATGTTCCTGTTTGAAGACCTTGTTATATTTGTTTATCTGGGGGAGTTTGCAACTTCAGTTGATTGGTGTCTGTTCTATAGGAGTGGAGGCCATTTACTGCTTCTGAGCCTATAGACAAGGGTCAGAAGAGTCTACAGTGATGAACAGGTAGTAGTGTCTGTGTTCAGGACAAGGCATCTTTGACTGGTACTTGAACTTCTTTGCAAAAGATGTTTGCGCCTGAGTTCCATAACATGATCTGAAGAAGAAATAAAAGAGCTGTGATAATTGGTTATTAAGTATTTAAAAAGCATGTTTCATCTGTCATGAATTGGGTAACATTCTAGCTGTCTTTGTTACTTATTAGGTGATCTGCCATGCTTTGGTCTGTGATATCCTTCTGGGTAATCTTATTAAGACATTTGTGCTGAACTATTTCTGTGTAGTAATCTTAGCACTCTGTTAAAGCAGGTGAGTCCTATTCAGTGGATTAAATTTTGAGTCTAAAAATACATTTTTATTTCTTGAATGCCAAGAGAATCAGGACTTATTTCCTTATGGAATTATATATCTTTGGAATACACAGTTTCAACAGTGAAATTTTAATGTCTGTGCTGATAATTCTAATTTTAAACAGATGACTAATGCATCTAGCTTTAAGAAGATCTGATAAGTACATATTAAGTCTTACTGAAAAATGAAGGCCAGATTTTATAATAATAACTGAGTATTGGTTGTGGAGCCTCCCTCTTGGATCTGTCACAATAGCTTAATTTTATGATTTCTGTTTGAAAATATATACATCAATTGATTTTTCTCTGAACTCCTTAACTCAAAATCATATTTGCTTGGAGTATGTAAAAAATGCCTCCTTTTCAATTAATAGGACAGTAACACAAAGTACTTTTAATCTGTATCTATTTGATAAATCTTTTTCTGTTAAGATTGGGTTTTGGGTTTGGTTTTTTGAGTGTTTTCTCTAATTGTTTCCATATTATATGTAGGTTTGCTTTAGTTCATCTGTTACCATTTCCCAGATGAAATAGTAATTAACCTTCTCCTAATAATCCCTTTAGAAAATTCCCACTGTGGGTGCTCATGGATAATAAAGTCTGGTTTATCATTCAACTCAATATAACTTTTTAATTTCATCCTTAATTTCATCCACCACCAAGGGAGACTTCAAATTAAAATTATTAAACTGCCTGTCAATTAACAGGAATGTTTGAATAATTTGTCTTGTACCCAAACTGATAGGTACATGCTCTGAGTAGATGATTGTTCTTTATGCTAGACCAACACACTATGCTGAAAGAGCTCATTTGTATGTTAACGCACTTTGAAGTCTTATCCATGATGGGTACATGCCCCAGTAAGCTTCCAATTTGGCTTCGCAGACATGGACTTCCATGCTATTTGTATTGAATGATCATACCCATACTGGAAACTGGCAAGTACAACAGGTATAATGTATAACTGCTAAAAAATTATTTGCCTTTGCTGATAAATACAACTTGTCCCAGGCCTGTCCCCGCTTAACGTTTCTTGAAAGCATCTGGGTGACAAATGTATGGTAAGTATTTACTGAAGACTAAGGTCTTCAGTATTTGGAAGGGAATACCAAAGGGTCTTTACTTTTGCTATATGAAGTATATAGACATATGCCAAGTCTTGCAATGTTCTTAAAAAATCAAATCTGATAGAAGGCCAGTCACAGATGTTTTACACTGAGGAACATTTCTCCTTTTATACCAAGCATATGGGACAGCTTTAAAAATCATAATCTCTGTTCAGTGTCACTCTTGAAAAGTCAGTAATGTGGTTTCCCTGTTTTCAGTGTGTTTCTGTGTGTTAAATTGTAACTTGCTGTGTAAGGAAAAGTCTTTTAACTGACTGAAACTGCAGCAATTGCAATGTATCCATTGTATAAGAAGATTTTTATAAAATATATATTTTTCAGCTGAACATTGCTACTTCGTAGCTAGAATTTAATGCCTTGCAAATAATGCCTGGTTGCAATGCAATTAAAACCATTCTGCATAAACAACTACTGCAATGAGGCTTTAACTGAATCTCTTTTTCTTTTTTTTTTTCTTTTTTTTTAATTTTTATTTTTACTGATGTCATATTCAAAACTATAGCTGTGCACTATACTTTAGGAGTTGCTTTGTACAATACATCCAGAGACTTTGATTGTAAAAGCAGATAAGCATATCTATTCTCCAGTGTATGTCAGTAGAAGAATTTCCAAAAAGCAATCGCACTGCTATCTTTATGTGTTTCAGCACTCAGATTCAAATATTTAAGACAGGGAAGAGTAATGAAATGCCAACTTCCTGCAAAATATGTAAAAAAAAAGATTGGGAATTTGTTGATAGAATTTGATTTAAAATATTTTTTTAGCACTATAACCACCCTTACAAATAACCTTTGAGCAGAGAAACATATCTTCAGATGTTGATTTAGTTTTCTCTGTGTCACAGAAGAATTTTGGGTGAGGTAGCTGCAAGTACAGAACCTGTCACATAACATTTCAAATGCATTTCTCAGTCATGATGAGTATAAGAACTAAGTAATTCCTATACTTAAGCTTCTATTTTAGGGCTTACTGGAAAATTCTGTACATTGTACTCTCACAGTAATGGAGAGCCAGTCTGACTGGTTCCCCCACTACAGGCAGGATACCACTTCTGCCTCCCAGTGTGCCGTGTTCATGGCTAACACTCTAGGACCCACAGATAATGGTTCCACTGCAGGTTTGACTTCTCCAGTGTCAGGCCTCTGTGTATTCCCCCCAGAGGGGTTGCTGTTTTCATTTTTTGGGTTTTTTTCCCAGGTCACTTCACCTGCTTGCCAGCTAGTCTGGTTTGCCCTTCACTAGCATTCACACACTTACTTGTACCAAGTAAGCCAAATAAGTGTACCCACCAGCCAACTGTTTACATGCAACTGGCCCTTTTCATACCCTTATCCCTCCATTTCCGCATGTTTGTTCCTCCTCAAATCACCTAGCTCTTTCCCCTCCCTTTCCTTTGATTCCTCCCCTATACATTTGAAAATAAGCCTTGTGCAAGCCCACAATGTATCCCATACCCCTAGGCAGCAACACCCCTACAGCCTGAAAGGTGCTCTAGTGTTTACTCAACTTGATGAGTGTCACACTTGGACCATGGATCTGAGGATCTCCGAGAACAGCCATGGGAGGTGCCTGGACTGCGTGTCCCTTCCTCTGGATCCTTAATTTTTGCCCTTGCATGTATTTGTGCCCCGTGCCTCTCTGAGTTTGTGTAGCTGGACCTTTGATAGGCTGATGGCACCTGTGATAGGACTGGAAGTAGCCCAAAAGAGTCTTACATTGAATCCCACTCCTACTGTTGCTTCTCTGTACTCCTTTGTGGGTGCATAGACAAGCTTTCATCACGGAACCTAACATATTTATTTGGGACAAAAGCTGCCAACCTAAACTCACTGTAAAGTTAACATAATAATATAAGTTTCTTTTATAAACAACTTGTGAATAACCAGAAATCTAGATGTCAAAAAGTTGTTAGCCATATATAATCTGACTATTCTTTCTGACTTTGGTTTATAAGGCACTATGCTTCAAAAAATCACTATTATATATTTTTTTACAATTTCAACCTCTATTTCTACCTCAGAAATTCCCAATTATGTTCCAGTTGACTACCTTTTAAATTTTAGGATATGTATCTTACTATGTAGTATTTAATGCATAAAGGTCATTTAGTTTGTCCAAGATCTGGAGGAACACAAAGAGGTAATTTAGAATGAAAACATAAGCACTTAGCATGAGCCTAAATAGCAGATAGTGAGAAAGACAGGCCTCCCAATACAAGTCACAAAATATTTTGCATGGACAACAGAAAGGGGTGTTTTCTTAAATGAGGGTGGAGGGAGGCGATCTCATATTCTAAACATATTTACACGAAACCTTACAAAGATCTTTTTGTTTCGCTCCATACATAGTATAATGTTTTAGAGTGGCTAACTAGGTCCTACTTGTCCAATCCATAATGAAATGGGAGTTTATATTCCAAGGACTCTTCTCCCTCAGATGCTCAAAGCCAAATCTTTCACTCTGATTCCTTATGTTCTTCCATTTTCCTCATGAAGGAATTAATGAAGCAGGAGGCAATATTAAAGGAGAGTATTACACCTCCTGCTTAAGGAGAAACTGAATGAACATGGTGTATCACTGCTGGATTCTTCTGTAGCTTACATTCTCAGATGACAGGAAGATCTGTCTTAGTCATCCTTCACAGGAAATGTAAGGTACCTGTCTGAAGTGCTCTGCCAGTTCAGAGCTAAGGAACAATAAAAAAAACCCTTAGAATTAAACATGCAGCACCTGATAAATCCACTCACTTTAAACACCATCATCTGCAGAAGTATGATGCTGACCATCTTTTTAAAAATAATCCTTTCCTTGCCTTGCTTTATCTTGTGTTTTGACAGTTTCATCATGAAGAACCAGAGGAAACAATGAAGAATTATGATGAACTGGGAGCATCCAAAGGTCCTCATTAAGACTAATACAATTTTCATAGCAGACATTTTTCCTCCTCAGTCTTAAATCCACCTAGAGGTCTTTTGATATGTATCAGATGGTTTCTTTCTCCTTGGCTCTCAGTTAAAGCTTGAAAATAGCACAATTTGCCAGCCTCAGTTGAAAAAAATTAAAGGGCTATTACTTGCTAGGGTTATTGTCTGAGGACAGCCAAGGATTGACAAACCTTTACTTCATATGATATTTTCACGGTGTCACCTACCATGAACTGGCAATACTACATGAGTACTAGCTACCTGGTGTCTAAGGGACTGTTACAAGTCGAAATCAGCTTAGACCAAAGCCAAGAACAGACAAGTATCAGAGAGCCTGCCTTAACAGGCTGACAAAGACTGGAGTCCTTTTCTAGTAATGTCACAAATCAGATACACTTGGCTATACCTTTATTTTAAAATTTAATCCATTAACTATTCTCTTAATAGTCTGAGAAGCCTTCCAGAAGATGCTCTTGATTGCTGTGTGTTTGGTTTCTTCCCCCTCCTCAAAACCATGTGCTTTTCTGATACCTGAGTTCATTTGAAGTCCATTAAGTATCACTTTGGTGTCAGGCATTTTAGTACAGAGATACAAAGCAACCTTCATTAATAAATTTGCTAGAACACTGAACTTGAGTACATGGGGTAACTTTTACTGGCAAATCCTTGGAGAAACACAGCAAAGCGAATTTTTTACAAGCTTGGCTTGATTGCTCTGTACTGCTCACCTCCAAGCCAGTTATTCACAATTGAATAAACAGTCCATGTGTGCCAAGATCAGTCTGAGAGCAAACCAGTCTATAGGTCATATGGATAATTGAGGGCCAAACTTGAATATGTGTTTAAATTGGAGCAAAGAATCCTGGTGGACTCTGAGACTCAGTTTCTCTTGTATTGAATGACTACCTTAGTCACTGAGCTATCAGGTCCTTTAAGACATAAAAGGTTTGTAGAGTATAAATTTGTTTTGATGGATATTTGGAATATTTTATGGTTCTTATTGCTTCCAAGTATTCTTGATAATGTGTGACCACATTATTAAGAACAACATGAACTTTTCAACCTAAGTTCATTGCCGATTTTCCCTATACAGTCTTTTTAGACTGGTTTTCAACATCAGGAAATAAGCCCAATATGCAGCACATCAGTTATATGGACTAAAAAAGACCAATGCATTTGCAGACCAAAAATACATTCAGAAGGAGTTATAGATGTGAGAAAAATCACAAATAAATTAAGGTTCACAAATATTCTAGAAGTGCAGCAGTAGCTTGCAAAGTGGGATTTCTAAAAGCCAGGAAATTTAGAGTAAAAGCAACAGAGAAAGCAATAGCAATCAGGAAAAGGAACACAAATGGAGAATTAATACTGTGTGACACGAAATACTTTTCAGCAGTAACAGCTGGTGACCAAATGAAGATGGCTGGGACTGGGAATTACCTAACTCTGCCAAAAATAATTATTCCCGATTTTCCCTTTCCTTCTACCCAGTACACACATAAAAATTGCATCTCCCAGATGAAATCAGTCAACCAGCCAAACAAGCCTGGTCTCTCTCTCAGTACAAATCTCCCAAATGAGCAGGCAGCCTCTAACCTAGTCTCCAATTACTGACCTCTTCCCCATTTTCCCTTTTCACCCCTTTTAACAATATCCCAAGCCTCACATACAGTTCAGTTCTTTATGTTGCTTTTGCAAACTGATAGAAAACTTCTTTTGTCTTCTTCCTCTGGGGCTTCTGGAGCTACTCCTGAAGTGCAAATAGAACACTGTTATATTGCATTCAGCAAACCAAGAGGTATATCTACTTTTAGCTGCAAAAAGCACCAAAAAGGCTACTTGTTAACCTGATCAGAACTGGGTTTTGGGTTTTTTTTGTTTGTTTGTTTGTTTGTTGTTTTTTTTTTCTTTTTTTGAGTGCAAGAATCAGTGGTTAAACTCTACCAGCCTTTCTGTTCCTTCTCAGTCTGAATTCTGATACAGAAGGAATGGACATTTTAATTTCTTTTCTTTCTTAGTTGTTTTTTTTTATTCTAGAGTTTTTTAATAAAATTATTCCAACAACATATCTCTGGTCATAACCTTGACAGTTTTATAGATTTATTGGCAGAGGAATCAGAAAAGTCTTTCAAAGCTCTGCATTTACAGCAGAGAGTTTAACTGTAATGCAGAAAGGACGTTATATTTTAACCTGCTCTTAGTTGTTCTAGAGACAGTGAAAGCTCCTGTCATATGGCGCAAGTAGAACCATATTCTTCTTGATTTTTCATGGAAGTGGCTGGATTAGGCCCATATCCATTGTTATTTTCTTTCTGTTGTGACATTATCTTTAAGATAATAGCCAAAAACCAGAACCTCTTTATATCTCTACCCATTCGCATGCACTACAAAAACACACAGGCAATTCCATAGGAACTAAGAGAAGGAGCCTTATATAAGCATCAGCTGTAGAGAAGGCTAGTTGCATTAAATGGACCAATAAGCACATTTATTTTATGTATTTTTATTTTGTGTGTTTGAAAAAGGTGTGAAAGATGCAGTGGAGAAAACCAAAGTCATAATTTCAATGAAGTATAAAAATCTGAACTAAGAAACAGTGCATAAACACGGGTGTGTGACTAACCTTATTTAAAGCAACAGGTTCTAGTATTGGAAAAAGCAAAAGTTACTATTTAACAGAAAGAGGAAGAATGAGGAGGAAGACAGAGACTGTGTTGCTCATAAGCTGTGAGATGAAATACAAAGTTTGGATGTCTGATGTGAACTGAGAGACTGCTTCAGATCTCTGTGCTGGATGTGTCCTAGTGATAACATACTGGCAAATCCTAGTTTAGCAGATACTTTTGGCTAAGTAGCAGCATTATGGTAAGAGCAGCTAAGCAAAGTAAGGAATGCTTCTTACCACACACTGAGCAGTATGAAGCCTGGATTGTGGGATGGAGAGCAGTTGCTACCTGGGTTACATGCCACAGGATCAGCTGTATTCCCAGGCCTGGTTAAATAGAAAGGTTTGATAGTTCTCTCTTCAAAGAGGCAGCTATGTGTTAGATGAGCAACACTGCTTTCCTGATCTCGTGTACATGAACTTGAATTTCCCATTGCAGAAAAGTGTGTATTAGATTACATACTTCCTTATTCACTCTAGTCTACTTTTTGCCTTTGATCTGCAAAGCTAAGAAGTCACTATGGTTAGGTTTCTTGAACAGCTTATCTCCGTTTAAGTATACGGACAATATAAGTAATAAGCAGAAGTTCCAAAAATCTTATGATATTTCTGTAAATGCAACAACCAGCAGTCAGCAGAGTGTACAATATTTCTAACCTGTAAATGCCGTAGAACTCTAAAGGTCATAACATTAACCAACATAGCACTCTGTGAAATAAAGACATAAACTATTAGATTTCAATTTTAAGTATTAAAATGAGAGTAAAGACTGATGAAATGAATGAATGAATGAATGAATGAATGAATGAATGAATGAATGAATGAATGAAAAAAAATAATGTCAATCAGTCAGAATTAGAATTAATTTCTGCAGTCTGCCTCTTTTACATTCTTTATTTCATGTAAGATGTATTTCACTTTCAGACTCCCAATATTTATCCTATATTATCCTATATTTTCAAAGATATATTTACAGATGTTTACTGTTGTCCATTTGTTTTAAATTTGCTCTCATGAAAATACTCATTTCTCTGTTCTACAAGTTGAATGTCTCCTGGATATGACCAAATTGTGCAAATACACATTTTAAAATGAATCTATTAATCTTACATTTTCTTATGTATGATTTTTCTCAAGGGTTACATTTCTCCACAATTAAAATGCATGCTTCATTGCCTTCCTCCATTTTTAGTAATTATAAATTCTGCTGAGTATAAACTGTTGCTAAGATATGCTCACATAACAAAAGCAGACAAGCCTAAACATAGCAAGGTGTAGGATGTTTTTCAGATCCTCACTGAAGATCCAAAGATAATATTTTTCTCTCTGTTGATAAAGAACATTATTGTCAGTTATGATTTGGTAATTTTTCTGGTTTGAGTGCATACGTTCCAGAGAAATTATTCAAAAGAACAAGCCTAAATCAAGAGATTTCTGTACACATATTTATTCATTGTTTAATGAACATTCAGCTTATATTATCATGACTTGAGTGGAGACTTATGCCTATCCTTAAGTGTCTACTTAGATTTTGTCAGATATTATCTATTAGTTCAGCAGCTTCCTGGTTCATAGTTTTCATGTTTCAGTTTGTATTAGGCTGACCTTTCCACAAGACAGACCAGTCCACCACACATATTGCACCTCTGAATTTGCTGGATTTGAATGTTACAGAAATACCATATTATTTCAATAGTATTGAGTCTTTTTAATTTCATTATATTTAATAGACAGGCTCATGTCATTGGTAATAAAATAATACATACATTTATTTTGACTGTGGATATATGGTACAGAATATATGTTTTTCAGGCTTCTATATGATTTTAATGCTGTTATTCATAGTATGTCAACATGAATAACACATGTACAAGTATTACCACATAAAAAGTCTTACAGGACTTGATCTGAATATAACAATGAATTAAGATAAGAGGTTTTGTTCATTTGTTTTTTGTTTTTACTGTTAGATGGTGTTGTTAATCAGATTTTATTTTCTGTGAAAAACATTATGTCCATAATCACCCAATATTCTAACATTCTGCCATATGTCATACAATGGTTATGTTAATAAATTACCATAACAATTGTATAAATTAATTTTATGCTTCCACAAAGTTAAATAATATTTGTATAACAGCAGAGTCTGTTCCAAGAAGGGCTCATTGCCAGAATTACAATGGGATTTAAAAGCTTAATCATTCACTGAAAACTACATAGTTTTTGTTAAAATTGTGGCTTTTCCACTCAATACAACTGCCTACAGAAGGTTTCTGGAGGTTTAAGATCAGTTTACTACTATAGGTCCACTGAGGAATATCAAATAAAATATTAGCTGAGATAATAAGGAAAGCGTTACTACAAGAAAGGAAGAAGGGTGAATTAGTTGTTTTTTTAAGGGTTTTTTAAAGTTTTTATGACATAGAGACAGATGGGGATCATGTATGCATGTATGGCACTGAAATGAAACAATCACTGGAATGCTGTGCTTTAAAGATAAAAACAAGGAAGGCACTTAGCAAGTTTTCTTATATAGTGTGCTCATCATGAAAAACAAAGGGATTTTAGTCCATATTAGTTATAACCTAGGTTATGCTTTTTTACCTTGGTCTAATCATGAAATGCTTCACTAATGAGACTTTGGATATTCCTAATTCTCATTAGAATGCTTCTAGATTTGTGAACCAAATAATTTAAATCAGATTAACAGAGCAAAAATATGTTTATATGGAGTAAGACCCAGACTAAGATGATCAAATTGGTTTCTTCCAAGTGTTTCTATCAAGGTTAAGATCTGTTCAGTATCTCATTCATATATTGTTATTACTACCAATGAGTGGGACTGTGTCTACTATACACATGTGGAATTTGAACAACACAGAATTCTCCTTGGATTTAAAAATGAATCCTGTGTTCTAGTATTTTCTGTTTCTATTACTGCACAAAATTTCTCTTATGACAGAACAATATCATGCTCAATTTACATGAGTAAAGTCAATAATATGCTAGGCTAAACTGATCTTGTCAATATTCATCTGTTTTAATGGCTAAAGCACACATGTTATGCAAAGAAATGTGAGACTATAACAACAAGTTGGGGATTAGGAGACCTAAAATAACAACATGAATTTGGCTGAATACTCTGTTCTTAAGCTTTAAACATTTCCCAAAGGTCATATATTGTTTTAAAAGAGTCTTAAAATGCATTTATAAAACTCTCAGTGATTGAAGTTAACTATGAAATGGTGTTTGCATGCTTTCACTACAACAGAAAATCATAGTGAGTTCAAAAATTTTTGACACTTTTAAAATCTGCATATATATAAATTATAGATAAACTATCCTATACGTATGCATTAATTAAATTCTTTATGTATATCTGAATGATGTACATAGTCTAGGTATTTAATCACATTCACCTTTCTAGTTACATGCAACAAACTGTACATTTACTGTAAAAATGGAATGGAATGATGTTTGGCTTCTGTGACAGCTATAATTTCCATTTTGCCATTCCAAGCTGTTACTGAATTTTAGATAGGTGGAATGTGACATTCTTGACTTTATAAAACGATTTATAAAATATTACTTTAGACAAAGCTGTTGTGTTTGGAAATAGTATTATCTTTGCCCACCTGGTAGTGTTATTTTTCTATTGATGTACCTTAGGCTGTATGTAGGTGGTCCACCACAGTTGATACCATGTTTGCAACCCACACGCCTCTAACAGCCAGAACTAACCCCATGATCATTTTGATCTTCATAACAGCTGAGTCCTGAGACAATTGAATGTGTTTGAAATACTTCAGACCAGTATAAACCCCAGTATTTTTTCCTGTTCTGGGTGGATTTTATATATATGTGTATAATTTTTAGCTCCTGAAGATATATAATCAAATGCAAAGAGTTCCTACAAACTGTTTGTGTGACCAAGATTTTAGGAAACTAATTACGTATCTGTAAAGTTATCCTTAAAATATTATGATTGCAGCTCTGACATTAGCTTCTGTTTTGACAGTTTCCACTTAGTACTCAAATATTTTTGTAGAACTGGACTTCAGTTTCTACTTATGTTTTATATTCTTAGAAATTAAAAACATTGGAGATTAATAGAAAGTGAACAAAGCAGATGAATTAAGAGGGCAAGTGCTGGATTAGGTAGGTGGAATGTGATAGTTATATCTCTTGGGAAGAAAAACCTTTTTTGGATTGCAGCATGACAGACTGGAACGATAAAATCTCAGGAAAATGTTATATATAATCATTTTGCAAAAAGTTGAAGAAGGTTATCTGACTTTAACAATGTCTCTTTTCTCATACCAATGTGAAGTTATTTGCAAACTGTAATTTTTGCACTTGGGACCAGGATTTAAAGTATGCAGGAGCACAGCTCAAACTGATCTTTCTATTGTATTTAAACCCTTCCATAATTTCAGAAGGAAGTGATAGAAACATGGATTAGTTTTGGAAATCTACTTTAGGCAAGAAATTGAACATATAGAATTTCTTTAATTACATCTCTTTTTACCTATGTATGGAAATACCTTTTTTGCTTGAACGGAACTCAGCCTTTGTAAGCTTTAGCAGAGGGATACATAAAGACTTGAAAAATATATTTACTTCAAAAGACTTTTCAGGTGATTGTTGAAAGATTACTGACTTTCCAATGGTTACTTATATCTGAGTGCACTAACCATGGTGGGTTGTTGGGGTTGATTTTCTTCTTTGGGAGGGGGGAGGGAGCATGTGTTAGCTTTTACCTACCTCAAAGCCCTCTTTAAGCCTAGGAAGGCTGATAAATCTATACCACTTTCAAGGTGATCTTTCATTTTGTCTCTCTCATTTGCAGTTGTTCAGCTCTGCTCTGCTCTGCTACCTTTTTAATATTCTCTTTGACTTTTCTTGGCAAGGACAAAGTTACAGTTGTGTTGTGGGAAACCCTTTGGGGAAAACAAAACCGACAAATCTGATGTAATCATTTAAGTGTTCTGCAGTGCAAACAAACAACAAAGTAACCAAGATCCAGTTCTCATTCACATTAACACCACCTGTTATCTTACAAAATACAGATACATAATTTACTACCTAAAGACATTTCTACTGCCAGGATGGGCAAGAATGTGATGCAGTGATCTCGGTATACTCAAGTTCTAGAGCTCACATTTCCTGGCTGGTAGTGAAAAATAAGAGCTCTATAAACATTAATGAAATTCAGATATATATAAATGACTCTGAAGCTGGTTACTGTTACTTCAAGGTAAAACAAATAAAAATCACATATATGATATAGGGGTTTAGTAACTCAAACAATTTATGTGATTCTGGAAACATTATAGTATTTTTGTTTTGTCCTTCCTAGAAGAAAAAGGCAAGGCATCTGGTTTAAGCTTCTGCACAGACAAAACAGAACACTTCCGATCTGACCTTTCCTTTTGTAAGCTGGACAAATACTAGCTGGTGTTATTTGGAAGGAGATGGCATGTAATTTTCTTCTGAAGTTGATTTATGATTATTAAAGTTTTCCCACTCTACTATAAAGTGACCTATATCTATGATTAGTTACATTTGAACCAAGAGATCAACATTTTGACCACTTCTCTATAAGAAAAAAAAAAAAACAAACCTGAAAATATTTTCAAAGCTTTACAGTTAAATCTTCCTTCTATCTTAATCACATTTCTTAGTCAAATTTCTTCAAGTAATAATTGAAACTTTTCAGGCAGTTTGAAACTTTGTTGTAAATGACCTTTCTGAAAGCAAGGTTGGTTTCTTTTTTTTTTTTTTTTTTCCCCAGAAATGAATAAATTTTGCCCAGAAAATAAAAAGAAATGAACAATTTTTCTCACTTAAATTGCAAACATCGGGAAAAACCCAATAGCAAACCCAAAATCAAACCAAAAGAAAAAAAACCCTGACACCTAGATTTGGAAAAACTGCACTATGCTTTTGAAAGTATTTAGTATTTCTAAGCACCAATCTTAAAAAATAAGACTAATACTAATAGCAGGAACAATATTATAACTGTATGCTATTAAATCAATCTTTTAGTTCTTCATTATACTGCCTCCTGGATAAAAGTGTATTAACGGAGTTTAGAAAGTATTACTTAGTCTGATAACACTGCACATGCCTGTGCATGCGCATACCTGCAATGAAACTGTTGTTTGCTGGGGAAAAAAAAAATAATAAAAAAAAAATTGACATTTTGTCAGTAAAGATGTCGTTTTTTGACAGAACATTCAATATGCTACTAGAAAAAAAAAAAAAAAAAAGAAGAAGAAGAAGAAGAAAGCATAACATGCTTATCTGTATGGATGAGTAGAACTCTATATTATAGTGATCAGACTTTATTATTGACTACTAAAGTTACAATCTGCTTTTGGTGTCAACCTATGACTGGATTTTATAATTTCAGACAAGAGCCTCAGATACGTGATGAAAAAGATACAGCATTCCATTCATCCCTGGTAGACTTTAAAGGTGATCAGTGTTTCCTAAAAAAACTATGACTAACAATGGTTATAATTACTATTTCATACATTCATTATTAGATTAAATAGCTCTAAATATAACATTAGATTTAGAAGGAAAGAAAAAAACTTTATTCATTTCCCTCAAATAAGTAGTTGGCTTCATTTCCCTCAAATTAGTAGGCTGATGGGCTTTCATTTTTCCACTTACCTGCAGCAGTCTGTGGGGTTCTGTAGTGGCTTGGCATTTTGGCTCTTCTTTATTTTGTTTTTAACTAAAACACATATTGATATTCCCTGTACAACTTTGATCCTAGATATAGAATTTACTCCTAGAATTTACTCCAAATTACTCTGGGGAAAATGAACCAACCAAACCATATAAAAAAAACCCAAAACCTTGAGTGTTGTCATACTTTATTTTTGGCACTATGGTAAGCTCCTGCTCACCTGGCTTTTGGAGTGGGATGTTGTTACTGAAAAAAAGGTGATCACTGTCATTTGAGATTCCCTGGGGAGGAGGGCAACCTGAGATGTCTATGTGGGACTAGTACATATGACCTAGGATCTATGGGAGACTATGTCGCTGGAGAGGCAGGTAGTGGCCAGATAGAATATTCTAGGTTATCTGCAAAAACAATAAATATCCATGTGTTTCAACACCAAAAGAGATGCTGTTGTAGTTTAGGCCCAGCCAGGAGCTGAACTCTCTCTCTGAATGGGGAGAGTAGGGAGAAAAAGGCAAAACCTTGTAGGTTGAAATAAGGGGAATTTAAAAGAAAAATGCAATAAGAGAAAACAAGAGTAATAACAATAACAGTAATACAACGATATATAAAGCAAGTAATATAAACCCTACCCAACTGCTTAAACCTGTACTGACTGCGAGGCTGTGCCAGCAAACTCATCACCAGCCCTGACTCACCTTCTGCCCTTATTTAACAGGTATGACATCAGTATGGTATTGAATATACCATTGGCTGGTTTGGTTGTCTATCCTGGCTGTGGATCCCTCCCAGCTTCTGGTAAAAATGAATCTTATCCTAGCCAAACCCAGGAGAAATGCATATAAGACAGCTGTTTACATCAGAAGCCATCCATTCTTTTAAAAACAATAGGAAAAACTGTTGCATTTATACCTCAAATATATAAACCTAATTCAAAATGTAATCTAAAAAGCCATAGTCAATGGTTGCTCATTTTTTGAGCCATCTAAAAGTTACTAGTTGACTTACTCCATAACTTAAAAGCCTTTTGTGTAATGCAGACAGAAAACTTTCCTCATACAAGAAGCTGGAGCCCAGTTCAGTTGTCCACAAATAGGTCTTTCGAAAAGACCAAGAATACCTCAGAGGTGACTTTCCAGCTCTAGCTGGAGGCTAGCTAGAGTACATTATGGCATCCCAAACTACATTGTGGGCATCTTAACTGAGGCTTGAGATATGCAGGTGTAGTGGATCTGGCTGAGCTGCTTTTCCCCATCCAGTCCTCATGCTGCAGTACTGGGAGCTGGAGGGTGTTGATAACACACCTGTGTTATGGCTGCCAGTGCTCACACAGCACCAGAGGCTGGGGGGACAAGATAGGGGAGGGGATACAGCCGACCTGAGCTGACCAGTGGGATATTCCATACCATATAATATCAGCTCAACTATAAAGGGAGAGGGCAGAAGGAGGATGGGGGGGGGCATTCGGCTTTGTCCTCCGAGCAACTGCTACATGTTCTGGAGCCCTGCTTCCTGGACTCAGCTGGACATTGCCTGCGGACAAGAAGTAGAGAATAATATCTTTATCTATCATAACCCACAGTTCTTTTCTTTTTGTCTTATTCTCTCCCTGTGTGCTGTGCTGACGGAGGTTGAGGGGAGTGATAGAAGGGCTTGGTGGGCAGCTAGTGCCAAGCCAGGGTAAACCCACCACAGCACGCTAGTCATCTTAGGCCAGCTTTACAGTTAGTAGCAGAAATGCTCAACTTCTCAGGAAAGTTCATGTCACCTATTTTAAATATCATCATTAAAGTAAGGTAAGTCTCTCTCTAAGAGCTGCTTATTGTCACTAAAATCTTGCTCATGAGTAGACTGGATGACTTACAGGATTAAGCCTTTAGCAGAAACTAAAACCAGAATTTCATTGATGACAGGAAAAAAAAAAAAAAAAAGGAAAAAAACAGGAGAGGACAGAAGGGCAGTCTTTATTTTCTTTGTCAAGTGAAAAAAAAAACAACCCACAAAGTGATCTGTTCAGTGCTTTGTTAGGACCAACATTTGGTGTTATCTGACTTGAAATTCAGACCAAACATTTTGAAATACTAACATGGAATCTGATCATTGAGTAAAGTGAATCTGAAGTAAAGTAAATTTGAACATCGAGTAAAATGACTCTTCAGCTGTTAAGCAAGAGATGCCATTTTGGGGTGGAAACACATTTCATGCTGAGAATTTTTGGAATGTAGAAGGTCAAGAGAATGCAATATGGTAACATTTTGTGTGTCAGAAAATTTTATAGTCATATCAGATTCTTCTCTTTTTGTTCCACTAGAAATTTATAAAACTTAATTAATAAAAAATGTGTTCAGATAGAACAATGTAAAAATAACAGAAGCAATACTTTGTCTCTCCAGTTGCACAGCTGAATTTACTGGGAATTTTTTTTCAGTAGGTTAATTGGTAAAACTGAGAAACATATTCCCTAATACATAGCACAGAAGCTATTAAAGAGTAATTTATACAGTAATTATATCTCCAGCTGTGACATAATCATACTCTCTCCTACTTATCATACCTACTGGTATGATCTGCTCACCAAAGTAGTGTCATATCCATTCCTATTACAGCTTCCTAATTTAGAGCTTCCATGTTGACATCAGCCCATAAGAAGGAGAAATAGAAACAACAACAGAAGCAATGCACAACCATCTAGATTCCCTCTAGCATCTGGTCTGGCAGTACTTTGAAAAGCTGTTAAAATTAAAATGATTAAGTAGCATTATAAATATCTCTCTCTTGAGATACATGTATATATTCTTCCACTTCAACACACTCTGGTCTGTTATAAAATACTTCTGTCATCCTTTATCATCACTATGAGAAAAATAATGTTGCCTTGCACAAAAACTTTATAAGCTTCTTTAGGGATTCTATCAAAAGGAAGTTGCTGATTTTTTTCCTGTAATTGTAACTGAAAGGATTCTGGGGACTTTTATGTTTCTTTCTTTCTTGATTTAATTATTTATTTATTTAGACTTGGTAAGTGATCCTGAAGCACTTCTAACTTCCTGGAAATTAAATAATTTTCTGTAACAATTTCAATTAAAAGACTTAGTATGGTATCAAATATCCCATTGACTGGCTCAGTTTTTTATCCTGTCTGTATCCCTTCCCAGATGTATTCCCTCCCAACTGCTTGGGCCAGCAGCTGCTTGTGATAATTAACTTCAATGAAGCCTAGGACACAGTGATAGTTTTTTGATCAAATTGATCTTTTTTCTTTTCTTCTCAGAGGTAACATTAATTTACTTTCCTTTTCAAAGGTGATTCTCCTTTTTTTACCAAATAAATTTCAGAATGCAGGAGAAACACAGCAGCGTATTTCAAATGGTGAATAGTCTTAAATCTATTTTTGATTAATTTCTTCCAGAGAAAAGCATTCACCGTTCAAATATGCCTGGTAGGTCTTAGCACTGAGATTTAGAGCCCTTTCTTCAGTGTCATCATCAGATTTGCTTATTTAGATAATACAAGACATGGGAAATCAAATACACTCTGAGAGTCCAGTTACACTTGACCTTTTATGTATATGTGGGGAGAGAGCAATTAGCTTTAAAGCACTCCATTTGAACTTTGTCATTACATTTCTTATTCCAATCTCTCTTCGATGAAGTTACTAGTCTGATTACATCCCTATCTCCATTAAGCGCTTCTTTACAGTGTTCGTTTTATTCCACAGGCTGAGTTGTGAGAGTTTATATAAAGTGTTTTAGGCTTCTGCTATGATTCATGAGTCCCTTTAAGGCTTGTGAAGAAAGGTGAACTTACTGTGTGATTGGAAATAAACTTAGCAACTTTGATGGAGTTACTGGTCTGAACTAGGAAACCTTCACTGCAGGGTTGGGGTTTTTTTGAGTGAAATTTTATTATTCCTTTTGGGTGATGCACTTTTGTATTTTAGTATACAAACAAAAACAAAACAAAAAAGTTGGACCGAAATTGGAAATTGCTTCCAGTGTTTTATTTACAACAGGCTGTTATGCATGTTTTGTGCAGTAGAACAAGGCCGTTTGAAATCAAGGCACATTTCACCAGGGTGTTGGCTCTGCAGATGGTGCCATCTCACAATGATCTCTGCCGGCTGCACCATTGCTCCTTCCAATAAATGGCTAGCAAACATACTCTTCAGTGCTTAAAGCATTGCATGCTTCGTGCAGTGCATGCATGCATGCAGATGACACAGAGTTTGGGTTTATTTTGTTTTTTTGAGTTTACACAGGAAGAAAAGATTGATATTAGATTGTATATTGATGCATTCGGTAACAAATAGGTGAAAAAAACCACTGTGATGAAGTAGATTGATCACAAAGCATGTAACTGCATTCAACAAAACTTAAAGTCTATGATTTTAAACAGTGACTATCCAAAATGCTTTGGGATAGCAACTTGCAATGTTCTAAACTGAGTGGTGTATAATTATATAGCACCTAAATACAAAGACAAAGGGATGTTATGCCATTCTCCTTCCTATTCCTGCTTTCCAGTCCATCAGATCCATTAACAAAACTTCTCACTTCAATGCTAACAAGAAATACTGTAAGTCAAAAAATTAGTCTTTCCCTTATTGATCAACAGCTATGAACATAAACCTGCTTCTGTCTACAATGCCAGCTTTAACTCTCAGTGAAACTACAGCAGACAGGTGAGTTTTAACTAACTGATCCTGGAGATCTCATTTAAGGATATATGGGATTTCAAGTCACTTTTTTTCAGAGGAAAATCTGAGCAAAGACCACTACTGACCTTGGAAAAAAGAAATGAAAGACAAAATGATATTCCCACTAGCTTTTGCTAAATTTCTTGAAACTTTAAATATTCACCCCATTGGAAGAGTTACATGCCTTTCTAGAATAAAGGTTCTATGGAAGCAGAGAGGTTAAAATGGATCACTGAATCTTAAGCTATTTCTGAAATGGCAACAAGATATCTGGACTGGGAAAAAAAAAAGATAAGATTAAAGAATATAAATAAGAAAAATGGGAAACATTAGAATAATTATTATGAAACCAGTTTTGTCATGATTCTTAAGGAAATTTCATTTTAGTTCTGTGGGAATTTTCCAATTTTTAAATCTTCCTTACCCTTAGAAGAACTTGACCTCTCCCTCTTCTCTGCCTTACTTCATCTTCATGGACTTTTTAAAGTGTTGAAATCTAAAACTAATAACTACCAAACTTAAAAAAGAAGACCAGATGGAAGTGGGCATTGATTCACTTTTCCTCTAGTTCAAGTCATGAAATAAACTCTGTGTTTGTGTGTGCATTTAAATGAAATCGAGTCCTGCATGAGTAGTTTGCTATTGCCCTTATATCTACAGAATAGCTTGAACTTATAAGCCAGTACAACAGTTATCATTTGTTGGTAAACAGAACACAGCTGACTATGGAGAGATAAGATAGCACCTGAATGAAGATACATTACTGGAATTCAGAAATATCAGCTGAATACAACTTGAAGCCTTTGGAAAAAAAAGATAGGAAACAATGTGTCAGGATGAATTTTTGAAAGCAGGAAAAGGTTGATGAATGGTTTGCATGAAAGCAGAGACTCAAGTTTCTGGTCCTTCCTTTTGATACCTACTTTTCAGAAAATATTGAGACTGATTAAAATGTTTTTTATTGCTTTAATACAAATGAAAATTGTTTTAAAACTGAGAACATTTTGGAGGACCCCTTCTGAGTTATGTAGTTTATGGTTGTGATTTTGTTCACCTGTTACTAGAAACTCCAGGTATTTTAATTATTTAATTTATTTCTTTACTTCTCTATATGAAAAAGAGCTTTAGTAGCACTTCTTCATGTTTGAGATGCAGGATCCACATTTTCATGTAGCAATTTAAAATCATTTCCTTTAAGAATTTTTATGAAGACTACAAACCTGTCTATACAAATGTGGCAACTTTGGTCCCAATCTAACCACCACCTGAATAGCTAGCAATGCCTGGAGTAAAAAAAACCAACCAAACCAAACCAAACAAACACCAACCAACACAAAAACCCACAAACAAAAAAAAGAAGCAC
>WTSP01008264.1:0-10281 GCA_025331215.1 Actenoides lindsayi
TTTAATTTATATTAAATTAAAAAAAAATACCAAATCAATAAGGTAATTTAATTAAACAATAAAATTTCTAATAACAGAGAAAAAGAATTAGACAGTAGATCAAAAACTAAATGTTTCATCAGTGAATATAAAAAGAGATATAGAACCAGGAGAGAAAATACGTTAAAGTTCCTAGTTAGAGTTTGGAAAATATGGCAGAATTCCATGTTTACTGCATGTGTCCTAATCACAACTATTTCATTTCTGGGAAAATCACTTTTATTGTGACTTTATATTCACCCATTTAATCACAAATTGTGAATTTTCAAATGGAAAGAGGTGATTGACTTAGTATCAGTATCAGAGTTCATGTTCAATATTTTAAGTCCTTTCTCAGTATTAGATAAATAATTTCTGTTGGTAACCAGCTTTTATATTAGGGACCCATTTTGTTAAAATCAATTTTATTATTACATATTTGGTAAAATTCTAAGACAGAGTACTTTAAAGAATATTCATATTTTCTTCCATTAAAGCAACCAATAAAATCAAAACAAAAGTGAATCAATTTCTTTAAGGAAAATTTCCCATGTTTATCTGATTTATGTACAATACATAATTTGATCAGTTATGTTTCATTTTAGGAGCTCAGCCTGAAGGATGTAGGATAAATCTAGTTTGCAATGTCCTAGGCATAATTCAGAAAAAGCAACATTTTAGAAAACAACAAACCATCTTTTTATGGCAACACTTTAAAAAGCATGGAATTGTATTCTTTGGAGTTCTTAAGTCCGATAGTAGCTTATCAAGAATAATGATATATTCCAATCTGGGTATCGGGTTCTATACACATTTGATTTGCACTGTGTGTCATCTCCACTTTATTGTAAGATGTTGTATACATGTTTGAATAGTATTCAAAGGCAACTAATATGAGCAGAGGTAATCAGAATTGGTTATCTCCGAACTGAAGATCAACAGGCCTGCAACCTTGAGAACCGGTAGATAATAAAAACATAGAAATACATTCTATATTCTCCTGCAACAATCCTTGCATTCTGTGCATTTAGAGGACTTGAGAAGGCAAAAATGGGACACTGAAGAAAGGGGAAGGTTCTGAACAATGGCCAGGGTGAAAACTCTCTGGAAAACTGTAAGCATTGTCTATACACACATGGTTTCAAGGGACACAAAAGTATTGTGCTGTTTTAAACTAGTGAAAAAATTAGGCAGATTTTTGTTGGTTTGTTTTTGTTGTTTGTTTGTTCACTTGTTTGTTTTTAAATTAAAACATGCTTTATTTAAAGCATACAAAGTTTGAATATCAGTTTAAGATGAAATAAACTGCCACCGTCACTGAAGAAGTATCCCTCATTCCCTCAGTTGCTTGCCTCTAGCTTCTGTCACCTTCTAACTGCCAACAGAGAGGTTCATATAACTGCATGATGAACTGGTCTGGTTAAAAATATCCTTGTCCAGGTTCCTGAACAGTTCCTCAGGGACCACTTCTCTCAGCAGCAGCTTAAATTCAGAAAATGAAAGGTGCATATCCATAATCATTGCAACAAATCTAAATTGAGACTGCTGTGATCTCAGTTGCTTTTTCCATCCCCAGATGTGCACTCTACTGCATTGTACTGGCACTATGTCTTCATGTATTGAAACATTATGGGAAGCTGAATGGATGAAAATTAACCTGGCAAAAGAAAAAATTAAAAAAAAAACCCAAAAAAACAAAAAGCAAGGTGTTAGTTCTTAGTTGGATCAAATTCCTGAAACACTTACAAATTAGGGAGAAGATACATAATGGGGAAAAATTAGTAACATGACAGGTTACAGAGGATTACATTGCTGAAGCAGCACATGGAGATACTATTTTTAGTTCTGTGGATGAAAGAAAGGTAGGGTTTAAATAAAACCACTACAATATAAATACAGCAGAATTTTTCTTCTGTGACATCTCTGCTTAAGACTTGAAAATGTGGGTGAGATACTGGGCATCAGCTGATACACTGGTATCCACTTACATATCAACGAGTTTGAAAGGGAATCTGTGTTGAATCTGAGCATCATGATGGCCCCTTGGATTACACTAGCAGCAAGATTTCCCCTCAGCAAGGAGTTAGATTATCAATTTATTATCAATTTATTTTCAATTTTGTTATTTTTTAACTGGGGCCCTTATACAAATCAAGACATCTTAAGTCTTTGTATCATTGAACTATACAAAGAAAGTGTATTTGAACTCTCTTCTCTTTCTTTGCAAGGTAAAAAACTCCTGGCAAAACAACACATTGGCCATTTATATTTTGTTAGACCAATGTCAGTTTCAGGCATGAGAAAAGAAAAATCCCTGCTCACTTTTAGTTTTGGATCACCTCTGCACCATAATGAACTCGACAGGCTGCTTACAGCAGCTTTGGGAATAGTTTGCACTGGCTGTGAGAACAGCATCTTTCAAAACTGGCCCTCCATTTTCTAATAAAACTAAAGCTCCACGATCATTTTTCTGTTGCATCAAGTCACAGAGCGAAAAGAAAATGTACTGTAGAAAAAGGACAGATACAGAAATATTGCCCATATTCTTCAGTGAATTTCTACTGTCCATTATCTGCTTAATTATCAGTTACTTTCTGCTCACTCTAGTGACTATACCAGCTGCCTAGAGCGGTAGGAGAAATGAGCATCCCAAAATGGTGTTAAGTAGGCAAGCTAAACTATAATACTGCATTAAATATCTCCGATTTAGACGAGAATTCAGCTGCATTTGATCTCACTGAAGTCCCCAAACTCTCACTTCACAGAGGTTTACCCAGGCACTAAATCAAGAAGCTGAGGACATGTTACTTTCTAACAATCTGTTCCTTCAAGTTAAAAACAGCTGAGCATGATCTTGCTAGCTCCCAGTGTGGTGTTGTGGCTGAAAGGGCTAATGTGATTCTTGGCTGCATAATCAGGGGAATACTCAGCTGGAGTAGGGAGGTTATATTACTGGCATAACAGCATAAATGTTTATATTTACTCTGGGGCCTGAGGTACAAACTGTAGTATACACATCCCCTAGAGAGGCAGCTATTCTCCATGACTGTAGTGTTTAAAAGACTGGTAAGAAAAGAAGACTGTTTACCACAGTAGGAAGAAAAAAACTCACAGTAGGAACAAAACAACTCACATGGATTTAGGTGCCAAACAATAAGGTGCTAGGATCTGAAAATACTGACTACTGCAACATTTTTGTTAATCTTATGTCACGCATACAAGCTTTTCCTACAGCAGTTTGAATAATGGATGAGGAACAAAGAGTATGTGTTTCTGTATTTCTGTATTGTATCTGAACCTACTGATCTCTTTAGCCTTCTTAGAAAAGGTTTTACATGGAACACTTAGCTTAGAAATGCTTAGCCAATATCAAAATACACAGAAAGGAGAAAGAGACTGAACACTGACATATTTATATATAAGTAAGTGTAGAGGAACACAGAACTCTCAGAGTTTACATGTATATTTCAAAATTCTCTTCATTTTCACTTCCCTCTACCCCATTGGGAAGAACTACCTTGTTCCAAACATGGTAACAATGATAAAGTTTTACATCAGCTTTTCATCATCAAGTGTATTTACAGACAGTAAACAAAAAAAAACCAAAAAAAACCCCGAACCAAACCACAACCAAGCTACAGTGAGGTAACCACTTGCTGCAGGACATTCAGCAGGGAGATGAATGATAATGGAAACACACAGAAATCCCAATCTTGTTTTCCCAGGGTAATACCGACCCAATAGACTATGTTGTTTCTGTGAGATCACAAGTGCATTTTGTCTTTGAAGCATGTTATCCATTACCTTTCAAGGGGATTCTTTTAATAAAATACAAATCAAATGCATCCAAAAGAAATCAAACACATCATGACTTTGAACCAGATCCCAAAAGATTCTGATAACATAATCTGCATTTAAAAATGTGCTGATAACATATTCTACATTTACAAATGTTGCTTATTTCAATGGGAGTTAAGGATGCTCAGGATCTCACTTAGGATTTGAATGAAAAAAAAAAGGAAATAAGATTACACACAGGGCACCAAGGTGAAAGGTGGAAATACCCTGTGAGCTTTTTCTGCCCCTTATATTGAAATCAGCAGTTGGCCATAGGCACAGTCTGAGTGCCTCATTTTTAACTGTAAAGTGGCAAAATATATGCCCTCAAGTTTCCTATATTATAAGGTAAAAATGCTAATGATACATCTGTCTACCGATGTGACAAAGAGTACCACTGCCGAGACCCTTTCTTTGAAACAAAGTACAATTCTAAAACTTTAATTTTGTCACTGGAAATCCCTGCTAAAGCTCTGACATCTTTTCTGACCTCGTTTAAAGTGCTATAATAATATCCTAATGGGATCACCAGAAGTCCAAAATCCACTAAACCTGATGAAAGAGTTAACACAATAATGACTTTAATAATTAAAACCAACTTCGGCACAATACCCCAAAACTGAAATATGCCATTTACCCCCCTTTTATAAATCAGCCACTGCATAATTAGTGTATTAAGTAATTTTTAAAGTGGACATCTGAACATTCTTCAGTAGATACTGAAATATCCCACGATGCTTTCCTGAAATTTAAAATGCCTTTAGCTTGAGCTAAAATGAGCAGAGTTGATTGCCAAATTGAAGACTTTGTTTACAGCTACCACATGAAACACCTTTTAGAAAAAGAACATTTCTAAAGTAGGATTGTAAATTAGATGATAGCAGGGTTCTGAAACGTGCAGTTCAATGTCAAGATGTTACATCAACCAAAGCAATTTGAACAGATATATTTTTTAGGGTTTTTTTTTTCAAACTTGTGCCATTTATATCTGGGAAACAAGGTTATTGACAATAAAATACTCCCTGCAATAGAAAATATGGTATTGAATCATCTGATGATGTTGTCATTCACCTTATATTATGAAAGTTTTTAAAAGATGAAGAATAAAATTTGCACTGAAAGACGACAGTAAGGGATGTGAAACCACCAATTTTCTATCTCACATTTGGGCAATTTAAAAATGAAAATAATAGCCTCATTAGCTGTCAGTCTTCAGAGGCAAGAAATTCATGTTAAAGCTTTGTATCCTCTGTGTGAGATATGAAGAATACAAGCCACCAGGAATTACAGTTCTGTCTAATTTAAAATCTTTGTATCAAAAGAAGAAACAAAAGATTGGCTAGGACAGAGGTGAATGAAGCTGTCGTTCTTTTAATTTTAACTCACTGTAACAATCTTTCTCATCTTATTATGCCTCTACATTTTTCTTATCCAACAGCACCACCATGTGTCATTAAGATTTCAGTGTCAGGGATTTTTTTTCCCTTCTCACAAAAACTTTCTCCCCCCTTTTTTTTTTTTAATACTTAAGACAAAAGTAAAATGCTGAAAATGTTAAATATTTTAAGGATGCACATAAAACTAATACCAGTGAATCTGTGGTTCCTAGAGCTTCAGTCAATAGCTTTTGAAAGAATTTTCAGGTCTTAAGATACAAAGATGTCTTTATTATAAGAATATTCAATAAATAACTACCTACATAAAAATCAGTATTTTTATTATATTTATATTTACATATTTAAACTGGTATTTACTGTGACAGCAATAAGAACATGTTCCACTTCATCTTGTCTTCCATTCAGTTGTCTGCTTTATGGCTAGTCTGTACTGAAGACTGTTTCTGGGACCATGACAAAAACAAGCTAAGCTATTCAACGCACTTTACCTCATGGGTTTCTAGAGGACTCTTTTTAACTACCTTCATGCTAATGATTTCCATCCAGTTCATTTCAGTGTGTGAGTCAATTTACAGACATAGGATGACCCACAATAAACATTGAAGGTACTGTGGAGGCATTAGTCTGCTATTAGTTGGGCAACTTAACATGTTTTAAGTATCAATCTGCATTTTTCTACTGCTATCTCCCACACAAATTCTACTTTAAAAGAAATGTTTAATCTCTAATTGATCTTTAAAAGAGTGTTTGTAATTGCCTTGGCTTCTAAGATTAGGGATGAGGCACATATGCCCTGTGGAATATAAAAGCTCTGAAGCATTTCTCATTGATAAGCTATTACTAGAATCCTACCTGAATGTAGCATTCTGGACCTCTACTCTGAGGTACTTCATTCTATCCATCCCCTGTGCAGGGAGCCTAGCTCTGAGTTTTCAGTCTATTAGTCTAATAAAAATCTTTTAATAGCTTTTGCATGGTCTCTCTCTAGCCTAATGAATATTTACCTAGACTATGCACAGTGGAACGATTGAGCAGCGTGTACTGAAATTACCCCACTACAGAACATGCCTTTAGTGCATTCACATTGGAAGTGCAGGTTAGCATCGTCAGAGGCAAATAAAGGAATTGAGTCTTGGTTTCCCATATCCTGAAAGGATTAGTTAATCACTGAACAATCAAAAAGGAGGAAGCCTGAGGTCTGTGCTACCTTAAATCCAGTAGATATTTTGTGACAGTATCTATCAAATGAGACTTGGAAACAGAGACAATTTGTGGATATGTCAGGTACAAAAAAAGAACTAAGAGTCTCCAAGTACTTCCAATACAGAGTCATTTCTGTAGGTGCTAGTTAGAATCTTATTCAGAAAATACGTATGAACAAGGAGTGATAGGAGCAAAGTAGTAGTTTAGACTGAAATCTGGACTTGGACATCTAAAATGTCATCCAAGAAAGAATAAGGCAACCAAATAATTTTATGAGTCTTAATTATTACTTTTTTATAAATATACACTGGGAGTATTAGATCAGAATTAATATTCAGTGTTGCTTTCGATGTTGTAATACTGACTTGTGTTTCTTCTAGTTATGGGAATGTCAGAAATCTCTCTCTTTCCTCTTGTTTTACTCCATCCATTAAAAAGATAGTTTTGTGCAATATAATTTGATTTTATATTTTCAAACTTTTAAATGAAGGTACATCACGGAATTTTATTTTAAAAAATGGTAAATGCCCAATAAAAATACAAAATAAAACTGTTCTTGTTTAGTTGTTCTTAATAAATAGGTCTTATAAACTGTGCGGCTCAAGTCAACATGCTTTGGGTCAGGAACTTCGGGGAACTTGTCATCTGCATGACAACTGCCCCTGTTTAACAACTTCATTAGAGCACTTAGGAGGGACCATCCATTATGTTAATACTATTCGGGGGACCTTTTGAACAAGGACATAAATATAACAGAAGTCAAATGTTGAGTAAATGGATATAAAAAAACAAAATGAGATTTTGAAAGAAAAAAATAAACAAGCTACCACATCTCAGGAAAATGAAGATCTGAAACATTGCACTTAACAGGAGAGGTAAAACATGAAAATTAAACAGATCATGGAGTGATGTTAGATAAAAACTTGCATATTTATTACACAACATGACAAATTTGAGTGTAGTGTGTAATTTATAATTATACATAATAGAAGCATTGAGTTATAGAAAACAAAAATGACAGTACCTTTCTGTTACTTCATTTGGAAGATCATCTCAGTCTGCGGTAAACAAATGCTATAGAAACTATGCTAGAATAAAAAGTTGTATAATGAATAACTGGGTGAATCATTTGTCATAAGACTATAGTGCTGATAAATTTGCATTCTATTAATAAACAGCAATCCTTGTACACAGTTGCATTGGCTTTTGGAACCAAGTGGCACTGTCTACCCCCATGCACTCTGCTTGGAATTAGTTATGGTCTCCCAGACAGTACTTGATGCAATTCATGGAAGAGAAATACCTACAGACTGCTCCTAGTAGTCATTGTGGATGTGATTTCCTGCTTAGTGATATGAACACTTTGTAGGCTGTGCCACTTGCTTGCAGAGAACCAGAACAGGCCCTGGTATCTTGTAAAATAGACATAGTACTATACGACCAAAGTCTTTTGCCCTTTCTTATTTACCATTTGACTGGGTTAGAACAGAACTAATTCTGTTCAGTGATTTCACTTTTCAGATAAGTCTCTTCTAACTAACTGCAGTGTCTGAAGTTAACAGCATATTTTCGCAGACAGTGTCTATTTCTAGAAGTGACAATGCTCGATGTTTACAGTTACTAACAAGGATTAGTATGCAGAAAGACTCTTGCTTATACTTGTTCCAATGGAGACCAAGGTTACTGCTAAATCTTGTGTACCATCTTGGGGGGGCAGAAAGTGAGAAGTTGCACCTGTGGGGAGGAGTGGACAGAACAGGTGACCCTAAACTGAACAGTGAGATATTTCATTCCATATATGTCATATTGAGTATAGAGCTGAGGGATCATGAGGGTTAAACTCTTCTTCAATGGCCAGCATCTGAAAAATACTCTATTCTGCCTTCAATCCCAAACCATGTGTTCCTGAATGTATTTCCAGAAATCAGTTTCTGAATCCAGTTCCTGAATCCAGTTCCTGTCTGCCACTGAGCCCACCCTGGGACTTCCCCAGTACCTGCCCCACAGCATCAGTGGTGACGGTGAAGTGGTGGATGGCCCTACACTGGACAGTTTTAAGACTCAGCTTGACAGGGTGCTGGGCCATCTCATTTACGCTATATATATAGTTTACCTTAAAGGTTGGACTAGTTGATCCTTAAGGTCCCTTCCAATGTGGTATGCTTTGATACTATGATTCTATATAGGACCTGTAAGTGTACCAAACTTGTTGGGACAGTTTTGGAGCACTGTGAAAGGTGTGGGTCAAACCATATGTTTGTATTATCTTGTTTACACTGGTTTTTGTGACTAGTCCCTAGAGTGAAAGTCAGACCTATGTTTTATTTAGAACACTCTAGCTTTGTGAATCCAAGAGAGACCTCAACAGTGAAATAAAATATTCATTGCTTAGGCAATTACAGGAGCAGGTCTTGGTACAATAGAGGAAAGTAAAATTATTTATCAACATAGCAACACCTACATAGAAAATACCATCAGTAATAAGAATAAAATCAAACCTACTGTTAGAAACCTAGAAAAAAATGTTTTTTGAAGAAGTAAATGGTATCTATACCTTGACAAACACAATGAAACTGTAACTCAGTCTAAGCTCCTCTGTAAATAGGTTCAGGCAACACAGAATTTTTATCCTCAAACTCTGGGCAATGCCACCTGTTCTCTGCTTCTCCTAAAAGCACAGGAGAGATTCTCTACAGTAAGTTATCAAAAGATGACCCCTTAGATATACTTCAAAGCATAAAGGTGTAAAAACACAGGTGAATTATCTGGAATAGTAAAAGAGGTTGTGACCCAGAGTGATGGACTCATATTTTGAAAGAGAAAATAAAGATCAAATATCTCTGTTCTGTGAAACAAACACAAAAATCCTTTGCTGGAGAATTTCAACAATAAATTGAATAAGCAACTTGAAAAAAAAAAAAAAGGTTAAGGTGGTGTTTTGTTTTGTTTTGGGTTTTTGTTTTTCTCGTTTGTTTTTTTTCCTTTTGAGCCCCCTAATATTATCACTGCAGGAGATAGTCCTCCCACTTTGGTGAAAAGTTGTTGCACTTTGTTCTATTAAAGTGAGCAAATCATTTAGGAACAATTTAGCATTTCAGTGAAAATTGCTTACTTCTTAAAAATATAAAAATATATCTGAAATTAAAACCATTGTTTTAATGAAATATATGTAAAAGACAATATGCATCTACTGTCAATATGTCACTATTACTTTCAGAATACACACACATATAACATGTATATGACATTTCAGAAAATAAGTCAAACAGATAAAAAGGCCCTGTTGTATCCCTTTTTGCAAAGTAGCTTTTAAAGTGCATTACATTATTTATAACAGTTAGAAATTATTTCCCCTGACATTTTTTTCCTTTTCATTTGACAATTATTTTAACTTCCATTCCCTCTTCTCTCCCATTGCTCTTATGAAAAGAAATGAAAATAAAAAGGTTTTTTTTCTTTTATTTCACAGTAACAAAATCCATGTACACAATACTTTGTTCTACCAAACCACATTGAAGACAACCATATTAAGAACTGTTTGATACTTGAAGGTGGTGTTCCGAAGCCAGTTTCTTATTATTTTCTTTATGATAAGTGTGAAATTAAGGTGGTTGTCATTTAGATAATTTTACAGAGTATAACTATTTCAAGGTACGGCAAGGTATGTCACAATGCTAGCCTAAAAACTGTGACATTGTAAAAACACATCTGGCTAAAAATGATCTTATATATGTATGCATAACAAGAGGAGAATCATAGAATCATAGAATTGTCAGGGTTGGAAGGGACCTTAAAGATCATCTAGTTCCAACCCCCCTGCCATGGG
>WTSP01008265.1:0-42183 GCA_025331215.1 Actenoides lindsayi
GATTCCCCTTCCCCTCCCCCGGCACGCACACCCCTCCTCCTCCTCCTCTTCCCCCTCCTGCGCCGGGAGAGAGAAAGGGAAGGGAGGAGGTGCCGGGCCTGGGTCTCCCGCACCGAGCCGCCGCGGCACAACATGGAGGAGCTGGTGGTGGAGGTGCGGGGCTCCAACGGGGCCTTCTACAAGGGACCGGGTGCTCGCGGCTGGGTCGGGCTGGGCCTCAGGGGAGGGAGTGGGGCCTGGGACGGGAGGAGGAGGAGGCGGCGGCGGTGGCGGCTCCTCCTCCCCGCTCAGTGAAAGCGGAGGCCCCGGGGCAGGAAGGAGAGGAGGAGGAAGAGTGGGGCAGGGGTGGAGGCCTCGGCGGGTCCCTCGCGGTGTCTGGGGATAGCCGGGAGCCGGGCCTCTGGGGCCCGAAGAGCCGGGGCCCGCCGCCTCCCCGGAGCTAAGGGAACTCGAGGCCTGATGAGGAGGGAGAGAAGGAAGACCAGTGAGGGCCCCGGCGTCCGAGGAGGCCTTGGGCCTTCCCCCTATTGTGGGAAGGGGAGGCCCTCGCGTTGCCGGTGTGTGAGCGGAGGAGAGGAGAGTAGAGCCCTGGGCCGCCTTCTCCTTGGCGCTGAAGCGAGGATCAGAGCTGGGGACGGGGCACTAATTGCTAAATCCTCAGCTTTTGTCTCTACTTAAGGAAAGTCTTTCTTGCTGTCTAGGTTTCCAGGAGGGCTGCACTGCTAGTGCACGGTGTTTAAGGCGGGGGAGGGGGGCTCCTTGTTAAGTGCACGTTCGCGATAAAATGTTGTCGTGCATTCCTGCTCTTAATACCACGGCAGGGGACTCTGCTTACTAATATTAGAGAGATCGTTGCTTGACCAAGTCTTTCTCTATGTGTGTATACGTGTTGAGTTGATAAAACCATTTCATTCTGTGCTTCTTGCTGAAACTACTTAATGGTATTCCATGTTTGTTTCCAAGCCCTTATACTGGTCCTGAATAAAGCCATCACTGAGCCTTGAATGTACATACCGAGTACTTAATATTTTTATTAATATTGTGTAGTATTGCTGTGGCTTTCCTTGAGTTATGTTCTACTAATCAGCATTTTAATAGGTTATAATTTGTGGGTTTACCCTATTCACTAATTAAAAAAAGAATAATCAAATTTGCACACAGTGGGTTTGGGCCTGCTGTCATTGACATGTTATCAACATACCAGAAGCAGTTGTGGATCAGTTTCTGCAAGTCTACCATTGTTTAAACACTCCTAGTACTTTAAAAATTAGGCCTAGTTATTGTGCCACATCCAATATTTATGTTAGCAATGAAGGAACAGGTAGAATTTCACACTCTGATGTTAGTGTGGTGGGGCAGGTTGATATCCAAATGATAGAGTTCCAACAGATGCATTTTTCTAAGAAGAAAAGTCCTTTTAAAAGGTGATAGATATGAAAATCTCTTATTCTGGAAATTATTTTAAAAAAAAAAAAGTATGAAGCAGGTCTGTAAATATGGTAACGAAGCATGAGGTGGTTTTGCAGTGTTGTAGTCGAAGTCCTGTATCTGTATGTTGCTTTCTGGAATTAAATTATTTAGCACTTTCAAAATTAGTTACATTTTTAAAGATAGAGTATTAGCTTAGAAAGAAAAGGCATAAAGAACTTGATGTGTAAGGAGACTCCTGCATAATAGAACTTTAATTGAGGCTTTTATCAAATTATATGAATTTACTCAGTCATGTGAAATAGATGATAAAAACAATATTGTGCATTCTTCAGTGGCAATTATCAAAGAAACCTGGGAGATTTGAAAGTTTCTGCAACTTCTTTTAGTTACATGACATCATGGGGTCCTGTACTCCTTTTATTCATAACATACTGACCTTTCTGATTGTAGTTCAGGTGAAGATTTCATTTAAACATATGTTCGTGGGACCTTCTTCATTAATCATGATGTAGTTTATCCAAGTTGTAACACAGACATTGCCTTCAAGTTTCAGATTACATTTGCCTTTTAACTTTCAGAAATTTAAACAGAAATTTTCTTGTCTCCTCTTAATCTCTAATTGGTTAAATTATCTAAGGGGTCAAGTGGGGCATACAGGTTTCATGGTCTTCACCTGTATTACCTGTCTAGATGGAGCATCACACTGAAGATAAATGCAGCAACATTCTTTTTTTAACAACAAGAAAAAAAAAAAGGTTTAAAAACCCCCAAACCTCATGCAGTAATGTTCAATATAAATCAATAATTTTCCTGTAGCCTGAATTACTTGAATTTTAGGTAGAATTTTTTCTTTCATCATAATGTCTGAGTATCACTCTAAGTAATTTATCTAAATGTTTCCTTGTGAGTTTTATACCTATCTTGTAGATGGGCAATTTCGTTATAAATTAAATTGGTTGACCCAGCATAACAAGAAGTGTGTGATGTTGTCAAGCGCAGATTTGATTACTTTTTTTTTTTATTTAAAAAGTTTCTCTAAGGAGCCTACCAAGAAATATTTTACAACAGTAACACTTCAAACAAATCAAAAGCAGAACAATTCCTTTAATCAACCTCATGGTTTACTGATAATTTGTGATAATTTCTTCAGCTTTGAATCATTCTGAAGTTCTTCATCACAATGTGTAAATGTTTTGGAAAAATATGCCTCTGTGTTAAGACATGGGAGAGGAGGAATATGAGGCTGCTGGAGTCATGAAGGAACTAAGTGGCACAAATGGGCACCTAATTGCCACTTCAGGTTTTCATATTCTACTTGTAGCTCTCTTTGAGGACCTTTATAAATTCAAGTACTTAAGCGCTTAGTTTCATTTTTGAGTGTGCCCGGCAGCATCTTGCTCTTGACAGTACAAAACTGGTGGCTGTCACCTAAGCTCTACTGAGAGTAATAAACCAGTCTTTTCTCTCTTGTATTGCCTGTGGGGCTTGATGCGGAAAGTGTTCTGAAATACATCTAAAGGGATCATGTTCCACACAAAACATAGGAGATGGTTTGAGGATGCATTCATATTCAACTGGAAGATTTCAAGTAATATTTCATAGTGGTCAGGTACACTACGTTTTGCAGAGTACTAGAGTGTTGGTGTGATCACTGTAGTGGAGACTAGTTCTTTCTGAATTGAATTGAAATATCACTTGGTGGTCAGTGCTTTGCACTTCCATGAATCTTTTCTTCTTGGCTTAAGATGAATTACTCCATGGGAAGTGCAGTGCAATCAATGAGCATGATTCAGGCATAATTGACAATCTGATACCTAGAGATGCTTAGTCATGACTTGGTATGTTGCTGGGCCCAGAATCCTTGGAAAGAAAAGATTACATTTCCTTGTTTATTTTAAGAAGACTGGTCCAACAAACCACCAGGACTGTGAATCCTAAGGGGAGGGAACTGCCTTTTTGCAGCTCACAGCTAAGTGCATCTTGAAGATGTGTGCTTTTAAGGCGTATGTTTTCATGTCTTTTCTTGTATAGGTGTAGTAAATTGGGGTTTGAAGTTCTTATTCTCAGGGGACTAATAGACAATCCGTTCTCTAATCTTGCTAGGACTAGCTTTAGCTATTATTTCCCTCTAAAAGGGGATGTGCTGGATGCCTTTGCAGCATGGGGTTGGTTTTTCTTTTCTGGTTTGGGAGTGATTCTCTGTTGTCTCCTCTGCTAAAGAAGAAAAGCATGCTGTTTGTAAGGCAGGTAGTTTTGGAACTGTTTACTCTTAACCATCTGTATGTTGTCTGTAACCAATTTCTGACACTTCTTGCCCTAAAACCTTGTTAAAAATCTTCCACTTTTTATGCCAGTGGTTTCAGCGCTTTGCAGTTGTTTCCTTGGTTTTATAGATACTCATATTTTTGTTCTTGTTGTTGAAGCTGCAGTTGACAAAATTTATTGTTCTTAGCTCTATTACTACAAGTCTCACTATTCCTTTGGCCTCCTGTTGCATTCCATATCAGGTTTTTGTTTGTTTTCTTTCAGTGTTCCATACAGGTGAACCCTCATCAAGTATCTCCATTCTCTTTGTACATTCACAAGCCTGTCTCCTCAGTCCTTCTGAGGATGATATTTGTACTCTGTACCCTTTTCCCTTGTTCGTTTACCATCTCTGTGACTATTCTTTCCCTGTTCTGTCTCCTTGTATGGCCTGCCTTTCTCAGACTTGATTAGCCATGTGAGTTCCCTTTTGACTTCCTCCCTTCAACAGGTAGGAATTCTTACAGAACTGTTATGCAAACAGTAGAGGCACATGTGTATCAGCATGGCATTTATTTAATCTTAAAAAGCTTATTTTCCCTCCTTTTACCCAAAGTTAATTTTCCTCCTTTATTAAAATGGTTGAAAATGCTTACATCTGATGATGTGAGCAGACTTTAAAAAAAAGCAACAAAACTTCATGGCAGCTGGAGCCTTTATTTGTTCCTTTGAAGTGTCTTTCATTCCATTTAGCACAAAAAGAACAAATATACTGGTGTTTCCAATAGTTCTTATTTTGTATCAAATAATTTGTAAAATTTAGACCATATCTTCAGTACGTAACCCTTCTTATTATGTGAATGCTCATGTGTTTGAGAAATGCCATGACACGTCAGTGTTGGATTATAAACATTTTTATTTCATTACGTCTGAAGCATGGAGAGAAACATTAATGATTTCTGTGACTGAAAGTCAAATTTTGATGTAGAAACTTACCACATTTGATTTTTTTCTTTTTTTTTTTTTTCCTCATGTTGCAGGAAAAGACTCAACCTCAGCCACTGTAAAATGTGCTTCTGTTCACAGAAGTAAAAGCAAACCTTTTTCACTGGTTCTGATTTCTTTTTGTGTAGTTATTTGGTATCTTGGCTATTAGGGACAGTGATATCCCAGCTGCTGTAGTCTTTCACTGTCTTGTTCCCTCAGTTTACTTCCATCTAGTTTCACTATGTTTTTAATGCTTTTCATGTATGTGTTCATATTCATCATAACCAGTGCGCTGTCCATTCTTGGGTGTGAATTTCAAACTCACATATAGGCACCTTTATGTTTGAATTTCTATTGGCAAACTTAAACTTTTTATTTCCAAAAAGACTGTTGAATGCTTGTTGTGCTGTTCATAATGCTTTGTGTAAAATCAGTAGCTCTTCTCTGCCTTTACTGACATCTGGGGCTGGCCCTGTGTCTGTGAATTTGGCTTGTGGTGTTAAAGGTCTCTTTTTTTCTTTTTGGTTTTTTTTTGTTGTTTTTTTAGCATTGTATATAATTTTACACATCACAGAATAAAGAAAACCGGACAGTTCTGATATGCTTTAATTTTGGTTTTTTCCAAAGGCACTAATGGTTAAATATTTTTTTAAATGAAAACTTACAAGTGTTTCAAAATATTTCTGTTTGTACTTTTAAGTACATAAGTATATAGAGCTGTAGAGTCCAAATATATTTTACTTACTACAGACCTGTTTAAATATTTATACTGGAGGAAAATTCACATATTGCTATGATACAGAGTATGAAAAAGTGGTAAGTATCTCTGATGTCTTCCTGTGTCACAGGAAACTGAACAACAAGGAAAACCACCTTTTTATGGGTGGATGAGATTAGACAACCAAATATTTAGGCTATTAATATATTAATTAAAAATTAATTACAATTAATTTTTGTAATTCTGCAAGGCTGAAAATTAAGAGGCAAACAACAGTGCTGAGACATCAAAATATGTAGCCAGGCTCCAGTGCAAACCAGGGATTTCATCTGTTTCTGTGGTTGAGCTGTCTGAACTTGGTGTGCACTAAACAAATGACATCAGTTTTATGATTTTCACTAGCAGTGTCTGTATTGCTGCTACCTGTGTATGGTCAGTAGGTATCCCTAATGTTCCTGGTTCAGGTTTCTTCGGGGTTCTGAGTTGTGACCAAAGCAACGTTGAAATTTGTTTGAGGAGAGTTTAAACAGGAGAGCATAGTTGAGTACTCTTTCAAGTAGCCATGTGTCCCAGGTTTTACATTTTCCACGTAATGTAAGTACTAGAAAATTTAAAGGTCTTAGGCTAGTCTTCAACTTGATGAAGTTATTAGTGTCACCATCTCTTTTAGTTATTAATGGTAGGTTTTAGCATTATTACCTCTATTGACTACAGCAATATGTAACTAGAGTTCTACTCAAGATGACTTGGATGTTAAAAGCTATCAGATATAAATATGAGATGTAGTCTTGCTCCTTGCTACAGTGCTTGTGTATTTTTCTGTCATTTCCTGCTTATTTTTTTTTTTACACAGTGCTATGTAGAGCATCTTTTGGTGCTTACATCACCACAGAGGGGATGACTTATCCAAAAGTGTCTTTCATAACAGAAGTGATTTTTTTTTTTTTCTGTTTATAAATGAGAAAATTACATATTAACAAATTCTTTCTTGAGGCATTGTCCTGTGCTACTCTTACTTGTTTACCTGGAGGATATTGTGTTCTTGGTGTCATTTCTGTTGGGTTCGCATTATAAAATAATCTCTGCTTTTGCATACTCAAGTGGTACTAGTAATATGAAGTCCTGTCCTCTTCCAGTCTGTGGTGTGAAGGAGTCATACCATATATTTGGTAGTGATTACAGAATTTTCCAGGTATTAATTCATTAAAGGCATTAATTTCTGCTACATCTATAAAAATAGGTACTTTAGAGCTGTACATGACAAAAATTGGAAGAACTATGGGTGGAACCTTTGAAGGTGATACACATATAATGTATCATTGTGAAATGAGTCAGGACTACCACAGTATTTGCCAAGCGCAGGTCCAGTTCTGGAATTTTCTTACAGAAGACAGCAATATGAAACATTAAATAAATGTTCAGTAACTGTAGGGATTAACTGGCAGTTCTGTTGCTCCTTATATAAATAGCATTTCTGTACTACTATCAACATGATCCTGAGATGTGGTCTTAAATCTGTTTTGTATCATGTCATTAAAATGTATCAGCTATGCTTGTAATCGCTTGGACTTTTTAATTATGTACTTATGTAAACAACATTAGAGACTGTTACAATTTGGATGCTAGTAGTAATGAACTTTCCAGTCACCTTATTCTTACAGTATGGAGAGGTGTGGAAGATATAAATCGATTTTTGTTATTGTCATTGTGGCTTTGCTTTGACTTCTACTTAAGGTGGCATTAGTTATTTTCAGATTAACAACTTGTACTTTACTCTGAGATATTCAGTACAAGAATGACACCTGTGTCTGTGTACTACTTCATTTTAGAATAACCAGTTCTTGGAGCAGTCATCTGGTGTTTAACTTTGATACTGAGATACCGCTGCAACTCAGGAGATACTTTGGAATAT
This sequence comes from Actenoides lindsayi, assembly GCA_025331215.1. Lineage (NCBI taxonomy): Eukaryota > Metazoa > Chordata > Aves > Coraciiformes > Alcedinidae > Actenoides > Actenoides lindsayi. The sequence continues at coordinate 7,293 of WTSP01008265.1, forward strand.
TTTACAAGGGAAAAATACCAGAAGAATTTTTAAAAACCATTTAGATTCCATATGAGAAAGAAGCTTTTACCTCTTTGCAAGAGATAAGAGCTTTTCTTGTCTTGGAAACTTGAAATGTGAGGAGAATAAAATATTCTGCAGTTCATTATCTAATTCTTCAGAAGTGATAGTTACTGCTAAGTTACTTTCAATTTACCAAGACTTTTTCAATCCATTCAGATGGATCCCTTCTTGGTAAAACAAACTTTTATACTCAGTCTTGCTTGTGGGCTATTACCTCCTATCTTATGGACTAATATTTGTGGAATACTTGGTACTTCCTCAACACTTAACTGTTTCAGAAGTTCGCAGAGATACTTTCAAAAAGAAAGGGAGAAAAAAACCCCAACAAGTCTTTTCATGCCTGGTCACCCTGTTACTTCCACCGTTTGAGGCTATTAAAAATGTTTTTATTGGTAAATCCCGAAGTTCTTTGAGTATTGATCTTGCTGTTCAGTAGATAGGAGGGGATGTTTGGGTGCTTAGAGCTGAAAATTGATCAAATGTCAGTCAGTTGAAGGGTACATAAGGCAGGAAAAGCCCTCTCAGTGCTGCATCTTAGTTCTATACTCTGCTTTATGGTTGCATGGAAGTCTTAGCACAACTGCTCTACATCCCCAGAAGAAAACTGAAGAAAGGCTGCAGGCCATGTGTCTTAAGTTTGTGCACTATGGAAGTTGTGTGATGAAGTAAATAAGGGGAAAACTGTGCTGAAGTGGTTATAGATGAGTTTTCCTAGTCCAATGTTCAAACTTACCTTGAAGTAAAAGAGACAGGATTTTTTAAAAGTACTAACGTGTTTTAATTTCTTCATCTATGAAAATACACAAGATGTGATTTTGAAATCAAACATTTTAAACTTTCATTATGAAACTATTTAGAATGATCTTGTCATTTCTTAGCAACACCTTCCATTGCTTCTGAAAAATAGTAAGAATGCATGCATAGCTCACGTGTTCTGTCTTTGTATCAGTACGCTTGCAGTCGTGAACCCAAGGTTATCAGCTTTCAGTAGGCATTTTATATAAATCTACTGCAAAATTAAAAAGGCTGACTTGAAAGCATACTTAAATTTTGAGTTTCATCTGTGTCTGTGGAAGAAAGGCCTTGTATGGGTTTAATTATTTTTTAAAATATCCGTAAGCCTGTCATAATGATACCTTTCTTTCTAAACAGGCATTTGTAAAGGATGTGCATGAAGATTCTATAACAGTTGCATTTGAAAACAAGTAAGTGTATTGCTGATGTTGTACCCTTTGAGTATCAACCTTGCATTTAGTTAACCTAAATACAACTTCTTAATGTAGAATAGCATTTTTTAGATACTCTAAGCCAGCTGCTGGCATGTTTTAGAATTACTTTTGAGATTTAAGATGTTGTGACATTTCTATATAAGTAGTTTTAATTGTTGTAATATTTTTAGGTACAAAATGATAGTAACATGGGTTTTGCTGGGAAGATAAGCATGTTGTTATTGAATTTATATGATGAAAACCCATGTTTGAGTAAGTCAGCAGTGGTGCCATGACTGCCTCTTTCTCATGTGAATGCCTTATTTTAAATTAGCAGATTACATTATTACAAGACTTGTTTTATAGATGAGTGGTAATATCAACTTTCTCAGCTAGAAATGAAATTATGTTCCTTTCCCATTATTTAAAGACTTAAAAAGTTAACCTTCCATTACACCATTTAGTTCAAGTTTCTTTTCCTTCAGGAAAGAAATAACAAAGATTCACCATGAAAAGTATATAGCGGTGTGTTATGACATCATCTGTTGTATTTTGAAAATTGTTTTCCAGTTTCTTTCAAAATAATCTTCTCTTGTCATGCTCATTTTATCGAGTCTCTGTTAAAAGACATAGAAAATTAAAAAACTTTATTCAAGGTGAACCCTGATCAAGTTTTCATAATCCATAATAGAACCAAGGAAAAAGAAGAAGAAATGGGCTTGTTTTGAAGGAAATGTCCAAACATGTTATGAAATGTGTTTTTAACCTATGTTACTAATGTTGGGTTTAAAATCTGTAAATGTAAATAGAGTAAAAACTGCTGCTGGAGGATTTCAAAGCAGTACATGTAGCATCAGGAATTCATTTTAAGATACTTAATGGTCACATAGGTGTGTTTATTCTTATTTTATATATAGACACATTGGTCACATTAACCTAAATACATATGTGCACAAAAAAGCTCCACAAAGTTTCAAAGTGTAGAATTAATGGATTAAAGATGTTTCTGATTTCTGTTTACAAAGAAGGTGAAAATGTTTGGACCATTCACTGTATTTTTATTTGTAGCTGGCAACCAGAGAGACAAATCCCATTCCATGATGTGAGGTTTCCGCCACCTGCAGGCTATAATAAAGATATAAACGAAAGCGATGAAGTAGAGGTATTTATGCTCCATTAACAACTCTTGTTTTGAGAAGTGAGACAACTTGGAGTGAAAAATGTCAGCCAAGCCAGTGGAAGGTTTGCTTCCATGTTATGTGCTGTAACCTTTTTCATTCAAAGTACTACATAAATGCGATGTCAAGCATGTTGTCAAAAAGGTTTTGACAGTTGTAAACCATACAGCTATTTTAGAATTCCATGTACTATGACCTTCATGCTGGTTTACAAACATGATCAGGCTTTCTTTGATTACAGATCAGTTCTCTATTGGAGCTGAATTAATCTAGAAATTGATGCTGGACTGTGGTTTTTTTAGCTCTCGGTTAATGCCTGTATTACCAAAGCTTCAATCTGAATGAGATAATTTGTGGTATTGTTTAGATTTTATGTACACAAACATGAATGTGTATATGCATGTACAAGTAGTTAAGTATTTGAAGAGAGAGAGACTGGCACATTCCTGAAATACAGCACATTCCTAAAAGTTCCTTATTTTATAGAATTATAAAATTGATTTTTATAATTACTTTTTAAAAAATGAACTTTTAAGATTGACATTATGCTTGCATGCTGTTTAAGTTGATTTTGATTTGAAAGATAAGTGGCAAAGCTTTTTTGGTACGAATGTGGCTGATACCATACATGTGCTGAAGAAGTGTAGGTGTGCGTCCTCTCCCATCCACTGGTAGGACCTCATCAGACCAACACACAATTAGAAATATTGTTCGTTAAATAGCAACAGATCTAAAAGGTTGATTTATCTCTTCTGACTGTATGCAAGACTGAAGAAACTAATGCAGTAGACTGGGTACAATATTATTTATCTCTACAGTCTTCTATACATAATTTTAAATCCTGCCTGTATTTGCAGTAGGTATTTCAGCTGTTACATGCTTCCTATCTAGTGCTTAGAGACTTTATGTACCCATTTATTTTGTTGGATTTAATTCCTATAGTAGAGTTCCTGATCATATTATGTCAGCTTTTGTGATGTCTTTTAAGAATGCTACAGATAAGTAATGTATGTATTTTGTTTAGGTTTATTCTAGGGCAAATGAAAAGGAACCATGCTGTTGGTGGTTGGCTAAAGTGAGAATGATAAAGGGTGAGGTAGGAATATGCATATATACATATATATATTATCTATATTTATTTATACTTCTTTAATATAATATTGATGTTCATGGTGTTTTTAAATTGTCCCTTTTAAGTTTCAAAGAGTTTTTTCATTAGGGACTGTTGCAGTTACTGTTAACCTCAACCTCAAACAGTTCAAATTTGACTTGTACAGTTAACAAAAGTGCCTTTCACTTAATAGTGTAATACTCAGTCTTGTCATAAAACGTGTGGCTTGTATGATTTTATTATTTTTATATCAGTTCTACGTAATAGAATATGCAGCCTGTGATGCTACATACAACGAAATCGTCACAATTGAGCGTTTGAGATCTGTGAATCCAAATAAACCTGCAACAAAAGATACTTTTCATAAAATCAAACTGGCAGTTCCAGAGGATATAAGGCAAATGTAAGTACAAGCATTTCTTTATAACTTGTTTCAAAATGTGGGTAACTTCGTGATCCTGAGACGAGAAAAAATAAAAATGCTTTTTAATGCTCTAAATTAACTTTTAGAATTGGTGTGTAAGAATGTAGAAAATAGAAACGTGGACATGCTCATACTTCAAAACCAGAAAATACTTTTTTGGAAATGCAGTTTAGCCCGCAAGAAGGAAATACTTGAAGGTTTGTGTGCAGTATAGATTAAAATTTTTATTCTTACCGTTTGGTGATGTGCACAGATTAATCTGAATCCATTCTCTGTCAACTTTATTTCTAGTTTTCAAGTGGTCACTCTTACATTGATAGAGTATTTGACAATCTATGCAAGTTACCTGTTGACAAAAGAAAATGCTGCCTCGTATTGTAGGACATAAGGTGTTTCCATGACAGATGTGGGAATAGTTGGACAATGATCAAATCTCCCATAGTATGATACAGAAACAGTTTTCTCCTAGAAATACAGCTTTTTTTAGCTTCACATCACTTTCTGACTTTTTGAGATGTTACTTCCTCAGTGTGGAATAAGCTTTGAATTCAGGTGAAAATAAGAATTCTGAAGTTAATATTGTAGCAGACAAGTTCACTAAGTAGTGAGCGGACAGAAGGCTGGAGAAGCAAAATGCAGCCTGAGATGAGCATAAGGTCGTTAGAATGCGGCAGTGGTTACTGTGAAGTCACACGTCATACTGGTTCATGGTGTGTTTGAAATTTTGGACCTGCTGATTGCAATGATAATAGTTCTTTAATGTGGTTTTGCTTAACTGGTTTGTCATTTCCTAGATGTACATGCAGAAAATTTCTGAAATATTTCTAATCCTACTCAGGTGAAAACAACAGAAAGAAAAATGAGTAAAATGAATTCTAGTAACGGAATAAAATAACACCTGCATTAAAAGGGGGAACCTGGATATTTTTTTTTTTTTAGATTCTTTACATTGAAATCATCTTTTTGGCTGTCAACCATAAATACAACAGTTGCTCTTTTTATCTTTGTGGTGTTTTTATTCCTAGGTGTGCCAAAGAATCTGCGCATAAGGACTTCAAAAAGGCAGTTGGAGCTTTTTCTGTAACATATGATTCTGAAAACCACCAGCTTATTATATTGGTAAGTACAAATGTCTAACCATACTATCGCCAGTTGTTTGTTTCAAAAGTTCATATGTAAACCACTGTGTTTTCTTTGTTAATAATTTAGTCAATCAACGATGTAACAACAAAGCGGGCAAATATGCTGATTGATATGCACTTTCGGAGTCTTCGTACCAAGTTATCCCTGATACTGAGAAATGAAGAAGCTAGCAAACAGCTGGAGGTATGATATTGTTTTCCCTGAAGTAACTTTGGTTTAAAAAAAATAAAATAAAATCACCAACTTGTGTGTTTCTTAGCTGGTAGGACTTGGATATACTGTTCCTGGTGTTAGAGGCAGGTGGAGATGTAACTCAGCAAAGAAGTTTGTGGTTAAAGGGCCTGTTCTTGCAAAGATTCATTTTTATCCAAGCCCATATTATTCAGCAGGATTTTTTGTATTAAATAGAAATGTATATACACACATACACATTTATTTCTTTCATAGTTTGAAGCATAAAATAATTAGCCATTGTTGCACAAATAGTGCCATGTTTGATAGCTTTGAATGACTGTTTTTAAAGCAGATGAGTGAATGTGGCATGATACTGAGATGGACTAGAACTAGACCTTGCAAAACAACACAGTGAAAATGAGGGACAGAGGGGGTGAGACAGATGTTGGTAGGTGTAGAAAAGGATGAGTTTGTCTATAGATAAAATGTCAGGAAGTCATCTTGCAGCAGATCAAGCTTCTGATATTCCTGTGACTGGAGAGTGGGTGTTGACTGGCAAGAAGCTTGACTCATACTTGTCTATGGGAAAAGAAAAAAAGAAAAAGAGTAGGCTAGGAAATGAAGGGATCTTTATACAGTAGAATTAACATTTCTTCTTGTTTTTTCTCCTATCTACAAATCAGAAAAAATAGCAACACTTCTGAAAACTTCTTTTTAGAAGTACCACTTGAACTATTGTAGTGCAGTTTTACATGGGTGTATACCAGGTCTGTTACTTTAGAGCCAGGTTTCATTCCCTCACACCCTAAGAATTACATTTATTTGGTTTTAGCTTGAAGTGGGATGTGACATAGTTCTGGCCTGTTGTATTCTGTAGGTGTACTCAGTGTTACGAGAAGGTGTCTCTCCTGTTTTTCTCTTCTAGTGTCTTGATTTCTATATTTCAGAGCTGTAATCCAGGTTAGTTTGGATCTTTGTTTCTCTGAAGACCAAGGGAAGAACAGTTTCTTGTCATTCTTGAGGACCCCACTGTAGCTTGCTCTTCAGTAATGCATTCTTCTCTATCCTCATCCAGAACTGACAACTGTGTGGGCAGTTTACCTCTTGAAGTGCAAACTATTATTTTGGAGGTGGGAAGAGCAACAGCCTCTTTAGAGCTAATTCTCTTTACATGCCTCCACAAATGCCTGCACCAACAGCTGTTGTCATTGATTCCTTTCCCAAACTAGTCTTGGGATTCTTGCTGCCATTGTAAGGCTGAACCTTTTTGCTGCCATGAAGGGCTCAAGAATTAGGTTTGATTCTCACTAGAAAACCATTATTGGACTTCACTTTCTCCCTGAGCAGTACTTAAGTGAAGGTTGTGGTATAAATAGACACAGTTATAATTTGTGTGACAAAAGTTGACTGGTATTTTTCATGTTGGTATTTGTATTTCCTGTGCTTACAAGGAATATAAAATCAATTTCAACCAAACCTGAAAAGAAAAGCCTCAGATATTAATAATGATGCTCATGATCTCTGACACACAAACATACTGCACATGCTCATCTGCAGAAGAAATATTTAGTAAATGCTTTGGACTTTACTGCCTTATTTAACAGTTCATGGTTTCCATCAAAGAAACTCTTCCATGTCTTATATTCTTCGAACTTAAATGTCTGCAGACCAGTTTCTTGTTTGTGTGTGGTTTTGTTGTTTGTTGATTTGTGGGGTTTTTTATTTCCATTTTTTTATCTTGTACTTTCTTTCTTTTCTGCATATTAGCTGCATGACTTGCATGGCTCTACTTCTCAAATGTGGATTTTAGAGCATCAAGTGAAATAACCAATTACTTTTTTTTTGTCTGCATTCTTTCCCAGTAGGTTTGTCTTAGCTGTTATTGTCACATACTAAAAAGCCTACATTTACAAGTGTACTTTTGCATTCTGGTTTGTATTATATTCTGTCTAAATGCAATTCAGTCATGGCCTCTAATTGGGTATTAACACATTATTTGTCTAGTTGTTTCTTACTAATTTATTGGAGGGAAATAGGATGCAGAATTTCCTGTATTACAAGATATATTTTATTTAAACATAATTTACAGAAAAGCTGATGATATTTTAGTACAAGCTATATAACTACAGATTGACTGTTATAGCCAAGGTCTCTGGGGATGATGTAGCATCATCTTCTCTACATACCATAAATAGCTGTGTTAACAACTGATCATTGACTTGATCATCTTGTTCCCTACTCTCATGTGACAATCTATAACATATATCAATTAGTAAATTCGCGTTTGGATTATCTGATAGAAATAAGATCTGTGAGCATATAAAATAATGTTTGCTTTCTGAGTTGTCTATAATCTTGTTAATGAAGTGCCTGATAAAGCTCCCAGAGTATATGAAGTATTTAGTGACACTTGGATACTTACACTGCTATCTACTGTAGCTAATTCTCTGTGACAGTGATTTAGCACAGGATATTTATCAACAGCTTTACTCAGGAGCAGGTCAGATAACAGTAGCAGTTTAGCTGGGGCAGAGTAGGCCTTACTGTGGGCACTTGATGTTCTCTCAGCCTCTGTAGGGTTTCCTGTTGCTGAGGTTAAGCTGCTTATTTAAAGTGTGCTTGTCTGTCTTCACAGTAGTTACAGCTTTGATTGTGATGCAGAACCAGATTATATATCTTGGTTCTGGAAACCTAATATACAGCTTGATCTTTTTTCTTTCTTGCAAAACATTCTTTCCATTTTACTTAATAGATTATCACAGTTAGAAATGCTCTATCTTCCCTCAGGGTATTAAATTATTACTTACCTGTGTTCTGCTATGCTCAGATCCTTGTGGATAGCATCCACATATATCTGTAGGAATTTTACTCATGGTAAAAAATGACTTTATTTACATTGTATTACTTTGTATGACAACCTCATTATCATAACCAGTATATATTTGTTCTATATATTCATATCTTACTGATTTCTCTCGATAAGCTTCTTTTAGTTTTCAGGGTGACCAAACTTAGTCTTTCTGCTTCACATAGCACAGGCATCCTGTAAGAAAACTGTCTGTTTTTTGAAAGTATTACGAGGCTGTGTAGAAGAAACTTAGCAGTCATTGTTTCAGTCTGTCTAAACATGTGGTTTTGTTCTTGAAAAAAATGTCCCCTTACCTTTAACAGTTTTCTTCACTTGCTTAACAGGTTCTGTTGTGTCCAGTGATTGAGTTATTACTGTGTCTCCCTACCTGTTGAAATGGGTGCAAGTTCTTTTCTTTTATCAGAGACCATAGGATTTGCTTTAATAATCAACAGAGCTCCTGTTTTACTAACTCACACGAATGCTGTCTTACCTTGTAGCACTTGATAGCCGTAGATATTCTGTGGTAGCTCAAAATATTGAGGTGTCAACACAGCTAGAGGCTAGCCTTACGTTAATATTTAAACGGTGGTATTAGGACTTCTGAAGAAGACTCTTCAGTGTTCTTGAAGTGAAAACAAGTGCATTTAAAGGATTGATTAAAATAAAAAGTAGGCAAAGTATCCCATTAAAGAATCTGCTTTAAATTTATGTTGATTTCTCTCTTGTGTACTGAAACCATAGTTAACATTACATTCTTCTTCAGAGTTCCAGACAACTTGCATCACGATTTCATGAACAGTTTGTTGTACGTGAAGACCTAATGGGCTTGGCCATTGGCACTCATGGTGCTAATATTCAGCAAGCGAGAAAAGTCCCTGGCGTGACTGCTATTGATCTTGATGAAGATACTTGCACATTCCATATTTATGGAGAGGTAAATTCCTTTCTTTAGCCTTTCAAAAACCAATCCAAAAAAAAAAACCAAAACACCAAAGCCAAACAAAAGTTGGGGAAGCATATCTTGTTTCTTTCATACACTTATCTATTTTAGGATCAAGATGCGGTGAAAAAGGCAAGAAGTTACCTTGAATTTGCTGAAGATGTCATACAAGTCCCAAGAAATTTAGTAGGTATGTCAATTCTGGAGGCTGTATTATAGTAAGGAAAAATGCCTTCTGAGAACTGTTTTTTACTTTTAAAAGGGTGGCAGGGTAAAAGTTTGAAGAAATTTTCTTTGTGAAAGGGTTCTAGGTGGTACAAATTTTGGGGGTGTGAGGCTTTTTTGTTTTGTTTTGCAGCTCCATCTAGAATTTTTACAGATATATTTATCTTCAGTACATGGTAAGAAATTACCTCCTGGTTTGCAGTTCAGGGATTTCTAAACATCATATTGCTTCTAGTTTAAAACACAAACTATAGAATAGATTCTGTATTGAGCCAAAAAATGAATTTATTTCTCCAAAGATGTCCAGAGATTGGTTCAGCTACAGAACAGATGAATCTGCAGTCTCATATCTTCCTAGTATATTCTGAATGATTTCTTTGACTTGTATTTGTCTTTTTTTCCTGTCCTTTGACATCTGAAATACAGTCTGTTTAGAACCAGCACTGTGGGATGAACTGAATACCTGGTTAAAGGTACCCAGTGATCAAGAAAATACCCCAAAGACAATCGTAATACATAATCAAACACCCTAAAGTAGTCCTCAAGAGTGCATGCAGTATTTGTGTGTGAGGGGAAATCTTTTAATGAGCTTTTGATGCTACAAAGCAACATAAAAATGCATGGCTTTATGCAGTAGATAAGAAAAGAACAGGGAAAGTACTATATGGTATAAGATACAAGCAAATACTTTGACATTTTCATTGTCTCAAATTAGAATGTGTGGTTCCTAACATAAATGTATTTGTCACTGGCATTAGAGTGTAATTGATTTCCATTTTTATCTTTGACTTTTTAGTGAACTATTTCCAAATATTTCTTAAAAAGCTGAGTTTCAGAGAAGAGAATTTTACATATGGCTCAAACAGTATCTTCAGCAGTATCAGAAAACATCAGCTAACATTTTTGTGAAAAAACTAAGCTTTGCTCTCTACCCAAAAGGTAGTTACGGCAAATGTTAGGGCACTGCGAAAGGCTAGGTTGCTTTTGTGCTCTTTAAAAAAAAAAATGCAACCAGTAACGTTTATTTGTAAAGGACTGAAGTTATTTTAAAGCTACTAAAGCAAAGCCCCATAAGCATGCCAGTTACTGAAAAGTTCTGTAGTCAAAATGTGTCATTTCAAACAATTTTATACAAAGGTAAGGCATCTGTGATTGAATTTCTTCTCTTATAGGACCTTTGAAAAAGAAGGAAACTCTACTCAGTAACAAACTCTCATAATAAAGTACCTGTCTTCCTGTATGCTGCAGTGGTTCCTTTGGAACATTACTGAAGTTAACACCCCAAGCTGAGACATTTTACCTCATGGCTTTTTAACTAAATCTTTGTTGTGGATTAAGTCATTTTTTGACAAGTTCTTGCACTGGTGCTGTTGTTTAGCCAGGGTATAGCAATACTCCCGGGTTTGGGGAAAAACCTTAAAGATGAAATGTTCTCTGTGTTCTTTCTGTAGGAAAAGTAATAGGAAAAAACGGAAAACTGATTCAGGAGATAGTAGACAAGTCTGGTGTTGTGAGAGTGAGAATTGAGGCTGAAAATGATAAAAATATTCCACAAGAAGAGGTATGTTTTCAGTTCCTGTGATTTCTGTATGTGTTAATTAGTGGTTATGTTCTACTTAGTCATAAATTATTCCTCCTGTCTTCATAGCAGTAAGATAAATTTTGATTAATGTGTGGTTTTCTGATAGAATCTATATTTCCCTATTAATGCTGGTGGACGCTTTTGTATAAATTTGACTTACCTGTGTTTGAAAAATGCTTTGTGAAATTTTTTAGTCATGCACCTTCTTAGAAATTCCATTTTATTTCCGTAAGAAGCAGTGACACTGTTTCCCAGCCCTTGCTCAGCTCTAAATCAGTGTATGTGAAACTTAGTGTTTTCATTAATTAATTTGCTTTGAGTTTGATCTTGAGAGTTTTACCTGGTTTAAATTATTAGTATTTTCTTATGTTGTAATGAAAAGCTTGTGCTTGATGTATGAAATTAGCATTTTAAAATATTACCTAAATTCACAATAGCCTGTAAATTGTAACTTAAAGAAAAAAACAGCCATTAACAATGGGCAACTCCAGGTTCACAAAGGAAGGCTGTCAGCCTTGTAAAGGGCCTTAATCAAGTCTAGAACTTTGTAATTTGAGGTGCTTTTATGTGAGACTGTCTTGAGGGGGGAGGTTGCAGGTTTGCAAGGACAGCTTCAGGAATGAAACTTTTAACACCTCAATGCAAAAAGATTCCCAGCAATTTCAAATATGAAATATACTTAAAACTTCTAAGATGATAAAGAGTTCCAGAAATGTATTTCTTATGTTCTAGCTTCAGTAGTTATTTCATCTTTTATATTAGTGCTGTAAAACTTACTGAGGACCCAGAATCCAATTTCCATTTTTCTGTACATGGTGGCTAAGCAATTCAGTAAGGTGGGTTTTTTCAACGTGTCAGCCTCCAGAATAACAGAAAGGTAAAAGAGGAAGTAATCATGGCTGCAATTAGTATGTCAGGTTTTCCTGTTTTCTTCTGACTTGAAAATCTTATTTGTTAACGTTCTTCAATCCAAAATATGCCTTTTAAAACTTGAAAGCTTTTTTCTTAACTTGTCAAGCTCTGTTCCTATTTCTGCTTTGTTAATGACACTGCTAACACTGGCATTGCTTACACTGCTTCACCTGTTAGTTTTGTCATACCAGGAGCAACACAGAAACTTGAGATCAAATCTTGACAGGTGATAGTTAGATCCTCTAAGTTTATTTGTATTTCATATTTGAGAGGAATGTGCATTAATCTTCCCATGTGTGAATTTGGATATTACAGCCCTTCTTTTTGTAAAGAGCAGTAGCTGAGTTTTAAATTTTAATACAGTATTGTGTTCTTTTTCTTATGACTGAAATGTTAGAATACTGCCCATAAATTTCAAATGTAACTTGATAACTCCCATAATTTTCTAACAGGATCTTTAGGCTTTTCATATTTTTAAAATGAGATTGGTACTGTTTGTTAAAGTAGTATATATTATTTTTATCTCTAAATTTCTTAAGCACATATGGTCTGCTTAGTATTCACCACTGAAAATAAGTTGAAGTTTGGTACTTTTGCGTTGAACATAGAAATAAGGTTCAATAAATAAGCACTGTGATGCTTCTGTATGGGTAAAATTGCTTGACATCGTTACCAACTTATTTTCATAATAGTTGGCATTGCTATACCTAGACTCCACTGCTAAAAGCAACAGCAAGCTGTTTCCTTAAATGTTTTTTTAAGTCAGTTGTTTTGTGATCTTTTAATAATTGACAGTGCATGCTAGTTAGTGCCAGGTTAGTTGAAATTTCATTGCTCTTTATCAGGTAGTATTAAATATTTATGAAACTTAAAATACCCCAGATAATAAAATATTACAGTGAATGATGTCTGTGGCTAAGGGATTTCTAATGTTCATGAAAGTTAGTGTTAGTGTTGAGGTGTCTCAGTATTTAGAGGATTCTGTAATATTTTTTCTTTGCTGTTATTTAATTCAAATGTAATATGTAACAAAATATGTTTCTGTTTAGAAGAAAAAAAAAAAAGAAAAAAGCCAACACAAAAACAGCAGCGAGACAACAGCCAGAAAAAAAACAAAATAAAAATAGAGACAAACTATAAACTTCCCACTCTTAGGGAAACCTCATCATGCTATTTGTGTATTAAGATATTTGTGTCTCAAATCACTTCACTTTGGGGAAAAAACCTCTTCTTTGGAATGCAGCCCTGTTAAGGGTATGTGTACAGTGAAAATTAAAGATGTCTTTAGAGATCCCAGTGAGACCAAAACAGAATTTCAGTTGATTCAGTAGGTGTAGCCAAGTGCTGGGTCTGCAATGGGAATAGGATAGGTTTCAGCAGCTGGCTGGTTAGGAGACTTTCAGGTTGACATCTGCAGTCCATAGTGATGCTTATCCTGCCATGGTGAGTCTGCAGCTGGTACAAGAGTCAAGTAGTTTAAAGCCAGCTTGTCGGATCTGTGTGGGCTGCAGTCCACCTGGAATGCTGCACAGACCTATTTTGGCATCAGGAGTTTTGGTGTGGAAATGACCCCTGTAGCTTCTAAAGTTTGTTTTCTGTGCTCACCGGCGGCTCCTTTTAGGTAGATTTCTTAGCCTGCTTTTGCTGCCTAAGGTACTCTTTAGATATTTTATCTCCATCTGTCTTAATTTCACGCAGTGGAATTTCCAGCTTTATTGTTTTCAGATATTTTTTGAATCCCTTAAACAAAATGCTTGAAAAGTAAAAGAAATACCAGTTAGCAATTCTTACCCAAAGTACTAACTCTTCGATATTTTGTAGTTTGCCCTTTACAAATTGGGAGATCCTCAAGAAGGCTCAAGTTTTGGTTTGTGACAGGGTATTAATTTTACTACTTTTAAAAGATCAAAGTGGTTTTTTTTTTACTAATGTGTAGCTTAAAAGAACCTGATGTGAGAGAGCAGATGCGATCAGTAAAGGTGGTGTTAATTTTGGAGTAAACCTGGAGTGTTTTGAATTGACTCTTTTTATTTTTTTACTTTAAAAAAAAACCCCAAACCTGGTGGCATTGTGATGCATATGATCTACATTTTCTAAAAAAAAACAAAACCATAATTAGTCTACCTAATCTCATTAACATCAAACTTTAAATACACTGTTGCCTCATTTTTTTAATTTATGCTTATCCATGTTGTAAAAATTGTTTGCAAGTTTTACAGTAATATGTTTGACTCTTAAGTATTTAATGCCTAATCAATAACCATAGGGCTGCTGTTACTGTGTTTTAGGGAATGGTACCATTTGTGTTTGTGGGAACCAAGGATAGCATCACTAATGCAACTGTTCTTCTGGACTATCATCTTAATTATTTAAAGGTGAGGAAAATGATGCTACTTTACCTCGGAAATTTTTCTATCCGTACTTAAGATGTTAACAAAATAATGATCAGAATCTCTTCTGGCCCCAAAGGCTGTGAAAAAATTGGTGTTATAACAGGTTTTCAGTCTAAAAATATTTCTTGTAAAAGCCATGCTTTATTAAAAGAATCATTTATCTGAAGGATGGGGTGAAAACCAATTTCTTTTCAGAATGCAAAATACAAAAGAATAAGAAAATCCATCTCAAGAAATGCTGACAGCGTTATATACAAGGAATAGCCACTCATGCAGCTGCAAAGCAAGCAGTGTTCTATGTAGAGATCTTGTATGCAGTGGTCATTTTATTCTAAAATCCTCAACTTCCTTTTCTGTAGTTAATTGACATTTCATACTTCAGGATGTTTTGTAGGCAATCACCTTCATGTTGTGTTTGCCTCTTGGCTCATAACTTCTCCAGTTGTCATTTTTTATAGGGAACAAAAAGTATCCCACATTATTGCTTATAGTTACTTTTGCTTATGGTTATTATGGCCAGGTGCTCAGTCTTTGGGCCAGATACTAACAGTAGGGACAGCTTTGAGTTTATTTAATGAAATATGTTCTTGCATCTCTTTTGTAACCTTCAAGCTGATCATAGTTACAATCATAATACATGTCCAGTCTGTGCAGCAGCTATCGTTGGATCTTCTGGAATGCTAACATTTCTGTAGATAGCTAGAAGAAACTTCTCAGTACAGATAACAGAGGAGTTAGAAGAAGAAATTACTCCTTTTCCCTTGCCTACTCAGTAACTGTACTTTTAATCCTGTTTGTGGAGCAGTTGGATTTATTGGTGTTTTGGAGCAGCTATTGGGTAGTAGAGGCAGGGAAGGGCCACATGAAAACTAGTACTAAAAATCAAGCTTCTTTCTTGCATGCTTACTATTATTTCAGAAGATACTTTGTTTTAACTTCTTTGATGGTCTTAAATGGCTACTTGCATGTGAGTCAGTACTTAAATGGGTACTGACATGTGAGTGGAAAGTGCTTAGTAGCCCAACATTTTTTTAGATTCTTCAGTTCATTGTCAATTAGGGTCACTTTCTGACCTTTCTGAACAGAAGGCACATCAGTCTGACACAATGTCTGTACATTCAGATGACTAAATAGTGACTACTTACAACTTGCTGTGCTTGTGTTTGTGTAGGAAGTGGACCAGCTGCGTTTGGAAAGATTGCAAATTGATGAGCAGCTTCGACAGATTGGAGCTACTTCTAGGCCACCCCCAAATCGTACAGATAAGGACAAAGGGTACATGACTGATGATGGTCCAGGACTTGGACGTGGAAGTCGACCTTACAGAAACAGAGGGCACAGCAGACGTGGTCCAGGCTATGCTTCAGGTAGGTAACTAGAAGTACATTTACAGTTTCAAGAGGGGCCTGTAGGTCTTTTTTGATTAATTTTTCTTTTTTAAAAGACTAGAATTGGAAACAGAGCTGCTAAACCAAATTCAGTTAATATTGTTTCAATATTTGAAGATTATATAGAGCTTTATGCTGTAGAAGATATTCTGAAGTAAAATGTAGTGCTTATATATAGCCTGAACTTAATTCCATATAGTTCCTGTCTCTTACAGCATGCTTATGTCTTTTACATTACCAGCTCTTTACAGCAAGAATTGTTGTTTTATCTGTATTTTGAACAATTCCTAATAATAATGTCTCAGTTTTCATTTGAGCCTGTAAGAGGCTATCTTAGTACAAATATTCATAAGTGAAAATACTGTGTAGCTTAGTTTGCAGAAAAGCTATTTTTCTCTTACTAAATTGAACTTTTATGTTTTTACAAGAGCATAGTCATCAAAATACAGTGTTCCTCTTCAAAACCTTGTATAATTCATTGATGAAAGTTTTCAGAATTGTGCTGCTTCAGAGCAATCTATGACTTTATTCTAACATATAACATCGATCAGCTGGGGTTTGTCCTGACTGAAAGGCCTGTAGTATGAGCTTGATAAGATGGTCTTATTTTCTACATAACACAAAATTAAAGTTTGGTGCTGAAGCCCTCTTAGTATTTTTATTAGATGTGAGCTCACCTAGCTAATAACAGGGTTATAAGAGGAAAAAGACTGGGGAAAAGAATCAGCTTTTATCAGTGAAGATGATCTGTTAACTGGAAAAATTGTAATGGCCAGGTGGTTGGGGGTTTTTTTATATATTTCTAGCATTCCAACTTTGTTCTCTGCAGTTGTAGTGTATGTTACAGGCTGTTTCAAGATAGAGTTTTGTTTATATTCATGGAGGAGTGGTGGTGATAAAGGGGAGACAGGAGAGGTTAGATTCAGAAATTTCAGTTTTAGAAAGATGAAAATAGTCTTTTGGCATTTTACTATACTTACGACATTTGCATAGTAGATTCTATAATATTGATAGGCTCATAACAGCAAGTAACTCTAAATGTCTGGCACACGTAATTATTTAACTGTAAACACATGTCTAACTTTTGCATCTGTCTTGACTTTCTGATGAAGTAATGTAAATCATACACATCTCTATATTACCTATGTTACAGAGTTTGGGAGGCAAAAAATCCCGGAACTTTTTATTAACAGGGAAAAAAAAAAAGGGAAAACTTTTTTAAACATACTTTTTTTTTTCATTCTACTCTAGTATCTTCATGCTAAGGTACACTGGCATGTTTGGATTTTTTTTTATCCTCTTGATAGGAACTAATTCTGAAGCATCAAATGCTTCTGAAACAGAATCTGATCACAGAGATGAACTTAGCGATTGGTCAGCAGCCCCAGCAGAAGAGGAGCGAGACAACTACCTTCGTAGAGGTGATGGGCGAAGACGTGGAGGTGGTGCAAGAGGGCAAGGAGGAAGGGGTCGCGGAGGATTCAAAGGTAAATGTAGACTTAATTTTTTAAAAAGTGGTTGGTGTTGGATTCCTTAAGCAAACTCACTCTGTCAGCCTCTTGTTTTGTCATCTGCTCCAGCCTCTTAGCTGTCCTGGAGGCTCTCTGCTGAATTCTCTCCACTTTGTCTTAAATTGTGTATTTTGTTTCAGATGTGTTGAATGTTGAGAGATGGGGAATAATCCCTTCTGCCCTGCGGGCCACACTCCTACTAACACAACCCATTATTCAGTCAGCTCTCATAGTTGTGAGAGCACACTCATGTCTTACTGAAGTTGACGTCCATCAGGATGGCTCCTTTTGTGTAGAGCTGTTGCATACAGTCAGTCTGCAGCATGTGCTATTGCATGAGGTTACCCTATTGGGACTTGGGATTCGTGTTTAAAGCTAATAAGTTTTGTGTCAACACATTCCTTCAGCTTGTTGAGGTCCTTGTGGTTAGCAACCTTGTGTGTTACCTTGAGTTTATCAAACCACTTTCCACAGTTGAGTGTCATCTGCAGAATTGCTGAGGAGGCATTCCATCCTAGTATATGTTCATACATGATATAAAGCCTTTCTTCGCTGTATAAATAAATTGGGATAGCATTGTCAGTTATTTGCTTTCCTAATGCACATCTTGACTCAATTTTGTGGGCTGTGCTATCGCACGTGGAGGTCAAGGAATCAAGTTCTAGTTTGGTAGTGCATATAGAAAATCTTCTACAGTCTGTCTCATTCAATTGGCTGTCCATGTTCCCCTCTTCTTGTATTTGATTTTCATGCAAAAGTTTTAGGTAAGGTTGTAATGTATGTGTTGAATGGAAACAACCAGGCAAAAGTAAGGTGGGAGAACTTAAATAGATATATTTTATAGTGTGATATTTCATTACATTTATTTGTGTAAATATTTTTTTGTCTACAACTCTGTATTTCTTGAAATGCTTTTTCAAAGTATGGATATTGCTTATTCTAATAAGACTTTTTTGGAAAAGATAGTGCAGAATTTACAAAGCTTCTAAGCCATTAGAAAAATATGAACTTGTTAAACTGTACTGAAATTCACTGTGTACCACTCTCCTATAGTTAATTATTTTGAGAGAGCTGTTTTCTCTTAAGTCAGTCTCTTAAACTGTGGTGGTTTTCAACACTGTGGTTTTGTCTACTTTAACACCTGAGAGTATTTTCTTTCATGACTCTTGGCTCATACTTTTAGAACTGCTGTTAGGTTAAGAACATTTGTTTAATATTCTTTAGCTTGAAAATTTTTAATTCATTCCCTATTACGCTTGCATAAATTTTAAGCTAAAGAAGATCACATGTGCTTGTTGAACAACTTATTAATTCTTATTGCAGGAAATGATGAACAATCACGAACAGATAACCGTCAGCGTAACTCAAGAGACACAAAAGGGAGAACAGCAGATGGATCTCTTGAGGTAATTTTCTCTTATTGGCAGTCTACGCTATTTAAAATTGCATGTGTTGTATACTGACTTTAGAGTCTTCAAAGCTGCAAGCGACACAGTAGACTTGTGGTTCCTTATTCCCTAATTCACTAATCAGATCTACAAGAGTTCTGTGTCATACTGTAACATGTACTCAGGAATCTCAATACATTGACTTGTGTAAAGATGCAGTTTTGTAATGTTAGCTTAGCTCTCCGTTTGGCTAAAACTCTGATCACAATTCCCAAGGATTTACTAACCAGCTTGATTTGAGTCTTTGTTCTCACTAGCTTTTTGTTTTTAGCTTTTGTTTCTTGCTGCGTTGTTTGTTGTCTGTCGCCTATATGCCTGAGGGAGGAGAATCCTTAACGCTTTATGTAAAGAGAGAGTGTGTTGTAGCCAGAATCTTCAGAGTAAGAAAGATTAAACTTCAGAAACTACCTTCACTACTAAATGAAACATATGCAATTGAAGGCTATGCAGTCTAGAAAGTAAGTTAAAAATGCACATCAAGAAGCGGTTCAAGTCATATATTGAAATAATTTATAACCTTAAATATTTAATAGCCTTTCTTATAAAGATATTTGTACAGTGTTTTCAAAGATGTTTTGTTGTGTAAAGTTATTCAGGCTGATATTTTTTACATATAGATAGATAGATAGTAGGTTTCTCCACATGAAAGCTGGTCTTGCTTCAAATAACACACACCTTCTACTGTCTCTTCCTGCATAGGATGAGTTACACTGGGAGGAAGAAATAATGAGCAGCTGCAAGCTGCGACCTTCCCTGTGGTGTTACCAGGAGTCATGGTTATGATGGGAGATTGAGATGACTCTTGGTTTGGTTTTAGGCCTGTTTAAGAAAGGAGGGGGTTGGGGGGGAATGAGAACAATTGACCAAATGCTTAGTTTTCCAAGCGGGAGTGCTGAACTTGAAGGTGTAGTACCTGAACATGCATCTGAAAGGCAAACAACATACCAAATGGTTTTTTTTATGACCACAGAACTTTTATAGTTAATCAGTAAGTAACTTAGAAAGTTTGAAGTAGTGGAGAACTGTGATGCTGAAAAAGAAACTAAGGCAATTATCAGCAAGTCGTGCTTTTTTTTTTTTTTTGATACTCTCAGATTTGGATTACATGATAGTCTACATGAAAAAAACTAATGTTGAAACCTGACCAAGTTGTTAAAAATTCTGTAATATTTCAAGGAATAAGGGCTTACCCCGTTTGCAGGCATGAATATTTGGCTCTCAAAATGTTTTTTTGAAGTTTTTTATGACCACTTTAAAAGGCCACAGAAGTCCTTCTTATGGATGAAATAAAACTTTTTTTTTTTTAAATTCAGAAGGTGTCTTAGTAGATTTCAGTGTTGGTATCATTTCATGAAAATTTTTTTCTTCCTTTTTTTTTTTTTTTTTAAAAAGTGTTAATATAGAAGTAGACAGTCAAATTATCAAAAGTGAAATGATGGTTTATAGTTCCATCTGGTGTTAATTCTTAAACTTTTTCTTGTGCAAACACTGGAAAAAAGTTTTTTTGGCTTCCAAGGCTAGGTAGATGTGAGGTGCTTTTGGGGGAATTTTTTTTGGTCACAAGTATGTGCCGTTTTTGAATAGAAAAGAATTCATACACTCTCCATTTCAGCTGGAGACATTTACCAAAGCCATAAGGGCATGGTACTGTTTGTACCTGACTACTTAAATAGTGCTCCTCCCAGGCTGCTAAGGTAGTGAATGCATAAGGGGTGGATGAAAGGAAGAGAATGCTTTATATAACTTTAACTTGTTCCAGATCAGAATTGACTGCAATAATGAAAGGAGTGTCCACACTAAAACATTACAGAATACCTCCAATGAAGGTAGTCGGCTGCGCACGGGTAAGGAACGTAATCAGAAGAAGGAGAAAACGGACAGCGCAGAAGGTCAACAGCCGCTGGTGAATGGAGTACCCTAAACTGCATAATGCTGAAGTCATATTTCCTATACTGTTTCAGTAATTCCTATTCCATGTTAGAGAAACTTGTTAGGCCAAAGACAAATAGTAGGCAAGGTGGCGCAGGGCATGAAATGAACATATGTTCTCTGTTAGCCTTTTTTAACATCAACAGTATGCAGTTGTTTTCAGAATAAGAAGTTATTCAAATATTTGCATAAAAATGTCGGAATTTCCGAAAATTGCTTTCAAGTACATATTGCAGTTCAAACGATGAAAGTTTCTTTTTTTGTTTGTTTTAAAAATACTGAGCTGTGCATTGGTAAACTTTCTGTTCAGTTGTACCATTTTAACACATCGGGTCAAATTCACTGCTCAATTTCAATTTTCAGAATAAATAGTGTTTGCAGTAATCAAATTGGCTTCTGTTTTCAATCTGACTTAAAAGTTCTTCATGAAATGCTATGTCGTTTTATGTCCTGTGTCAGTTCACATTCTGGTCCACCTTTTTCAATATTTTAGTGGACCCTGAAATATGTGTGATGTAACAATTGTCATTTTCATTAGCAAAAAAGTTGTATGATCTGTGCCTTTTTTATATCTTGGCAGGTAGGAATATTATATTTGGATGCAGAAATCAGGGAAGATGAGTTGGTAACACTAAATGTAAAATATATGTAGCAATCCTTGTCAGACGTTAGTACTTTATAGACAAGTGCATGCTTTCCATAATTTTTTCCTTACATAAACATTGAGTTAGGCAGTTATAAGAATAGGAGATTTATTTTGCACTGAAGATTTGGCAAATAGTGTTATTGAAAAAAGGGTGTAATTTTTTTCTTTGTAGGCAGTACAGAAGCTTTTTTTTTTTTAACAAAAAAAAATAATAAAAAAAAATCCTTTCCATTGTGGAAAATGAAAAAACTCATTGTTACTGAGGGAACAAGTGTAACGTGTTCACAAGCTAGTAATGTGTGCCTGCTATTTGGCCAGATGACCAGTTTAAAGCGCTGATGTTTTTCCTCCCAAAAACTTTTTCAATGGTTTATTTTCATTTGGGGGCTATCTCAGGAGAGGTAGGAAGAAAATCACCACATGTAATGCCCTGGAATGTGCAGATATAGTAGTCGGAGATATTGGAGGTAGAACACAAATTCATCATATTTTGAGGTACAAGGTCTGAATTACCAGCCAATTTGATGGTGTCACAGAATTTGATCCAAAATACAGTTGTACACCAGGAAAGGGTGGGAAGTGGTGGGAGGAGCTGTGCTTTCTTTTATTTCTGATCGTACACTAAGCTTACTGGACAAAACTGTATAAGGACCTTCATTTTAATCCGTTTTTATTCAGATTACTCCAGAAGGAAAGCCACTATTTATGTACAGAATTGTACAAACTTGACCTTGCCTCTGATGTGTTTTGTGAGTTTTGTTTCTTTGCTTTTTTTCATTCTTTTTTCCTTGCATACAGGTGAGCATACTAAAAATGGCAACGAACTGCACATGATTTAACAAATATAAAAATGTCTTAAAAAGTATTGCCAAACATTAATGTTGATTTCTAGTTATTTATTTTGGGAATGTATAGTATTTGAAAGCAGAAATTGGTACCTTGCACACATCATCTGTAAGCTGTTTGGTTTAAAATACTGTAGATAATTAACCAAGGTAGACTGACCTTGTAATGTAACTGCTCTTGGGCAATATTCTCTGTACATATTAGCTACAACAGATTGGATTTTATGTTGACATTTGTTTGGTTATAGTGCAATATATTTTGTATGCAAGCAGTTTCAATAAAGTTTGATCTTCCTCTGCTAACTGATGTTGATGCAATCCTTATGAATGATTGCTTTTAAAAATCTCAACTTACAAAAAGTAGAAAGTATTTCATTGTTTAGACTTTAACTGTAGCCATTGCTTATTTACACAATTTAGAAGACTTCAAAAATATTACCAGTTTTCAAAAATATGGCACATAATGCCCAAGAAAATGCAATCTCATTATGAAATGGTACAGTACCTGTTGAGTTGTCACACTACATGCACTATATTTCTCACATTCAGTGGTTGAGTTCACTAAGGTGCTAACTAGATTAAATGTGAAATTACTAAACTACAGTCTGACTAATTAGCTGCATTCCACATTGAGTGCATTGGGGGGTTATGACCTTTTTTCAGTATTTGTGTGCTTAACATGTATCCCTTTCAATTCAAATTCCAGTGTTTTTCAATGTTATTAAACTTCAACAAATTAAACTGTGAATCTAAATGTACGATTTTACTTTGAAAAGTCATGTTGTTACAATACTTGAAAGTGCAACAAATGTCTGATGCTTGAGTTCAGGTCCGTCCTATTGGTAACTTATAAAGTATGGTCTAATGAATTAAAATTATTTTTAAAATAAAGTTCTTTAAAAAGAGTGAGAGGTATTTGTGAATGATGCCAAAGTCTAAATTCAATAGGGTTAAGCTCAAAGCCTATGAATTAACAAATGCTTATGAAAATAGCTGGTGTTCTCTTTCTTTATTA
The DNA here is from genome assembly GCA_025331215.1 of Actenoides lindsayi. Taxonomy (NCBI): domain Eukaryota; kingdom Metazoa; phylum Chordata; class Aves; order Coraciiformes; family Alcedinidae; genus Actenoides; species Actenoides lindsayi. The sequence continues at coordinate 30,279 of WTSP01008265.1, forward strand.
AATGTATTTTGTTAATGATGGTGGGAAGTTAAGATTTTTTCAGAGTTGGTATAAATCCTTATAAAGGAGAAAAAATCTTTTACATAGCTTTTTTGAAACAGATAAACATCTCTTTAGGAGTATTCACGAGTTCGAGAAGCAAAGAGGTTTCATTTTGTGAATACAGAAATTAGTTAAATTAGTTATAAATAATCTTTTTCAGCCCTTTGTGTCTCTTAATATCAAATATTGTGTACCATGCTTTCTTTCAACAATCCAGAAATGAAAGTACATACTGACTATGATACTGAGCATAGACTCTGTGTTCTTCATAGGAGCACTTACTGTGAAAGATAACTTGTTTTCCTGAGCTGCAGCATGTTTCTCTGCAAAACCTTTAGTACTGAATATTAAAGGAATAGATTAATTAGTTTTCAGTGACTGTTCCTCAGTCACTTGAGGAACTCTACTGTATGGTTCTGGTAAGTGGCGTTCTGTATTAACCTGCAAGAGGAAAAAGGTGGGTCTCAAAACTTCATTTTCCTGTGTATCGTTAAAGATTTTGTCTATATCCAGAAACAGTAAGACTTGTAGTGGAATACCTGTATTGACATGTGGGTGGAATGTTGATACTGGTTCTAGTGGCTACTAGGATTTTTTTTTTCTCTTTTTTTTTTTTTTTTTCCCCTCCTCCCCCCTAATGACTAGGCCTAGCTTCATGTAGTTTCCACAGTACTGTGAGATAAGCTTGTTTGTTGTCCACTTGAACTTGAGAGTACTTAGGTTTTCATCTTAAAAGATGCTGGCTGAAGAGTCTTTTCTAGCCATATTCGCATCCATGAAAAGCGGGGTGACTAGAAGCACTTTTAATACGTTAACAGTGTGAGACAGCTTTGTATATGTTATGGAAAGTGAGGTTGGTGGTTCTGAGTTAAGTATTCTGAACAGATTCCAGTTTGATTGGCAAGGTTCTCCTTGCCAGGGTGTCACTAGGCTTAGATGTGGTGCTGCAGTTTTTACGTCACACTTTTATGCTATTTTCACCACATAGGAAGAGCTACAACAGCTCTTTGCTCTTCAGCAGTATGAGGCTCACAGCAGCCTCTGGATCTTTAGCCTGCATTAGGGGATGTTGTGTTGGGTTTTTTCTAACACTTTTTTTAGGTATGTCCCACATCTCACTCCTGCTTTCATAGTTATTAAGATCATCCAACTTGAGCGGTTAGCGATGGAGATAAATAAGTGCTACTAAACCATGAATATGAATATTGCCCCTATTACTTTTTTACGTTGTTTAAAAAATTCTTTACCGTAGGCTTCAAAGTAGTAATTTTTGTGTGGTTTGAGTGCTGTATTTTTTTTTCACTGAATATATGAAGCTGATTTCCAATAGAAGCATTTAATTTAAAGCAAAAAAATGTCATGTAGGTAGTTTGTAATGAATGACTAGGAAGTCAACTGTTGCAGAAATGGTATAACAATTGTTTCAGGTGGTTTGGAATACTGGATGTGCTTTTTTGGCTAGTGGGCTCAGATTGAGCCTTAGATGCAAACTAGAGTTCTTTCAAGGAGAGTCAACAGTCCTAAATGTAATTAAAAAAATCGACTAATTGGTTAACATAATGTGGGGGCAATTTTTGTGGATTCTTAGCATCCTTAGTCCCATATTTGTGCAACAGAATGAAACAATGAAATAGAGGATACCGTATATTGTTGCTTACATTACTAAGCTAATGCTGCATACAAATCTGATTAAAAAGAGCCACCCTTTAAACTCATTACTTGATTAATGGGCAAAATAAAAGCACAAAAACAAACAAACAAAAAAACCAAAACAAACAACCCAACCAAAAAAAAAAAAAAAACAAACAAACAAAAAAAACACCACAACCAGCAAAAATCCAAACCCATTACATTTGCATGTGAATACATAACTTTTTCTAAGATCACTTATCTCTTCAGATGGCTGTTGTAGCATGTTTTCTATAACATAACAAACTGCATTAGGCAGCTCAGCTGTTTGGAAAACTTCTTATTTTGGGACATCTGCATTTACTGTAGATTTATTATTTTTTTAAAACACTCTTCCTAGTCTATTCATAGAGCCTTTCCTTAAAAAGGAATAGAAATGTCTAAAAGATTTGTCAGACTGCTTTTGCTTCAAGTGTGTAGATATTTGGTACGCCTATGGGATGATTGTTACCTACTTAATTCACATTCAGTGGATTATTGGGAAGCTCTAACTTAAACACTCTGACCAATCTGTTTGTTTTGAGGACTGTAATTCGATGTCCTGAGGTATCTGTTACCTGGTCTGCACAATTAGATGGTGTGTTTGTGTTGCAGACTGAATTGTGATTGGTAATGGCATAAATTTGGTTTTAACTTTGTGAATTAGAAGAGTAAGGGACTTTGTAATAGTCGGGTTTTGGGGGGGAGGGCTGATTTATTTTTTGGGGGGGATGTGTGTGGTTTTTTCCCAAACTGCATGTGTAGCTTTTTTCTGGCCCCTCTGATGCATTCATCACATCTGTACTGTTCACTCCGAGAAGCGTCATAGCAACAGGGAGCCCATTGTGATGAGCTTTGATTCCAGGTTGCTGTGCATAACAAGTCTGTAGCTGCTGCGCTCTGGATAGCGGTAGTCTTTCTGTTCCACCAGTAGCAGAGAAGACAGCAAAACAAGTACGTAATGGGGAAAACTGGGATTTTTATCTCCCTTATTTTCCTTCTCCCAGGAAGTGTTCTTCCCACTCTGTCCTAGATGGGATTAGATTTTAGGAAGTATCTTTAGAAGCATGATTCCTGTCCTCTTAAGAAATAACTTCATGTTTAATTACCAAAGCAAAGCTTCCCTGTGGGACAGAATGTGTTTGTATATCACTACAGAACAGGAATGTTCTAAGTGCAGGAAAGGTTTCATCATTTAGCAACACAAATGCAGAGAGAACAAACCCTTCAAGGACTGTGTAAAATGCAATCTTTCTCTTCTCTGTATAGCACTTCAGAAAATGCTGTTCTTCTCCCTTACTGATTCTAACAAAATAATCTCGAGGTTTAAGATGTCATAACTAAATATATGTGGTAATAATTGAAAAAGATCTTTTTAGACTAACAACAGGGGCAGCAGGCCAAGTGAAATACAGCATCTGGCAAAGCAATATTCAAGGGTTGGTTTGAGGTTAAAAATCCAGCTTCAGCTTGCTATTAAATGAGTATGAATGCCTTGTAGGCTTCTAGAGGTATTTTAATCCATTGTACCAATTTGAACCACCTTTAAAAAATATTTTTATCTGAAGTATCTCATAGGCTTTGATTTTGAAAAGACAAAGTCAATGAACTAAACTAGAATTCAGTTGTAACCTTCCAACAATTTTTCATTCTTCAGTCATCCTTTTCATTAAACCCGGATTAAATTTTTTAGCTACAAGTTATCTTTTCAAGGTGTCTGTGTCCAGCTCTGGTTTGCTTCCAAGAGATCACTTATTTGGCTCGTCTGAACAAGATGCTTCCTTTGAAATTCTGAGTAATTTCTTTTAAAATCACTTAATGAAAAAAAAGTTTGTTCTAAACCATAAATCTGAAGTCAAGATAATGTTTTTAATGCATAGTCACATACCTGTCACTACTGTTGGTTTAATTGCAGTAATGCTGCAGATTAGCATCTGTCTAGCATGGAGCTGTGTGGTCCTGATACTGCTTTATAGCATCAATTCAAGTGAGGATTGCAAGGAAAGAAGCATTTTCAGAGAAGCAGCAAGTACTTTTACTACCAAGAAGTTAAGTTTAAAATTTAGTTTTCTTGGTAATGATTGAAAAATACTGGATAATTTCACAAACAATTACTCCAGATGGGATTGATCAGTCCTTACACTTAAATACAGAAAAATAGGGTTTGGGTTTGGTTTTTTTCTCCCGACTATAGTTCCCATTCCTCCTCTATGTTTCTGTATGAAAAACACATGCTGCTTTTTTCATCCCTGGCAGTGTCTTGCTTTTTTTTTACCTTTCATTATAGACTTTTCTATTTTTTTCCCCTCTTTGACTTTATTTTCTCCAATGCACAGTTAAAGGTCTTCTTTATAATCTGAGTTATGATGTATTTGCTTACTACTGCAGGTGACTCAAAAGAGATTTTTGGCTAATAAATTCCACCGGAAGTTAAATTTGGTCATCTGATGTATGTACAGGATCACCCCACATTAAGCTTGCATTTTATAATTTGTGCATCAAGAAACCAAACTTCAGAGACAGCCTTTTCAGACCTTGGTGAAAGTCTGTCAGTTGCTGCAAGTGTTGATTGTAAAGTACTTCTGCAGTATCTAGATGTGGAAGTCATTCTTAAGAAACACACACGCGCCCCACACCCCAAACTAAAAGAACCACCAAAAAACCCAACTTTCTGGGGTATGTGTGAGAGCTCTAATGTACAGCTTGTATTGATCAGCAGTGCTCATTAAACTATATATATATATATATGGCTTGCGTCTCTAAACTCTGATACGAGAGAGCAACATGTAGGACAACCATGGTCATATTTTCAGGTAATTCTAACCAAACTGACTGTCAGATACCTCATCTCATAAACTTCCTGTGAAATCATTACCAAACCTTTCACATTTTCTGTTCTGATTGCTGGCGGGGAGGGGGGGGGAAGACCACAACGTAACACAAACTTTCCCTGTCACATTCCCATTATACATTAGTTTCAGAGTCTTATCTTTTGATATTTGTTCAGTTCTCCCTATTCTGATGCTACTTTTTCTCAAGGGAGCTTTGCATGGTGCCAAAGAATCATAGAACTGTAGAATCATTTAGGTTGGAAAAGACCTTTAAGATCTACTCCAACCATTAACCTAACTCGTCCACTGCTAAACCATGTCCCTGAAAGAGGCCTATTGTGCCCCAGGACGAGCAGAGAATTTATATACCTGAGGCTTCTCATGGTTTTACCATCCAAAAGACTGAAGTTGTTCAATGCCTTAGTTTTTGGTTAGCTTTGATCTCACTTCTGTTCACAAGGAACTAACTATAAAACCATGAAATGGCTTTCAAACTCCATCACTGAAAGTTATTAGAGCTCTGAATGTCTTAGGGTTCTATGAGGAAAAAAGGCAAGAAAATAGGGATACTGGGCTTCTTTTTTCCTCACTGTGGAGTGGTTGCTTGCAGTGGAGTCCCACTGTGATTTGCACTTTTGGTTTAATGAAAAAGATGTAGTGAGGCAACGGGGATTACTGATGCCACATTTTTTTTGGAGTAGTGTAAATGAAAGGGGATGGAGAAGTCCCAGACCGCAGTCAGCAAATCTCTAGGGTTTGGGAAAAATACTCCAGTACCTCTATTCAGGGATGTTTTGCTCTTTTCTATACAACTGCTGTAGGTCACTGTCTGAAACGAGATGTTGGGATAGATTCATGGTTGTATCTGATGAAGCTGCCTTTCACCACATTTCTGTGTTTCAGTTGGGGTCTCATTTTTATCTAAAAGGCAGAAAGTTCTGCTTGCATACATAAAAGAAATTCATCTATAGTTATAACCCAGAGTTTTCATGTAACCTGTGCCTTATAGATGAACAGTAGGGCTTTGTAGCTTGACAATACCCATCTGAATGGATTCTTTAATTTAAATTTCACAGCTTTAGTTCTTTATTCATGGTGGTTCATGAAGCCGTTTGAAGTAATATAATTGAATATAACAGAAAGACATCTATGCTTAACCTTGCTAGCCGTCAGTAGTCAATATTCATAATGACTATAAATGCCTTCATAATGAAAGATAATTGGCATGAATATGTCATTGTGTTTAATTAATTACATGGTAATGAGCTTCAGGTTTTGCATTACCAACTCAGCATGTTTTAGAAAAAAGTGAAGTGGCACCCAGCAACCTTACCATGGAATTGAAAGAAGCATATGAACATGTCGTAGGCTTCTTCAGGCCAGTGAGTAAGTATCACTTCATCAATGCAGCATTATTTCTCTTTTCCCTTTCCTCTTCTGCCTCACTTCCAGTCAACCCTTCACCTCTACCTGTCGGGATTTAGTGTACTTAAAACTGTCAGTCGGATACTGTAAAACTCACTAGATCTTTTCAACATGGTATTGTTAAATAAATGCCCTTTTAGAAAAATCATAAATTTGCTTCCCTTGCATTACTCCCCCTACAAAACCCTTCCTTCATTGTCAGTGATGCAATTGTGCTAGAAGTGCTGGACAGTTTGGCATAAGATCCACCTTGCCTGGTTTTGTTGTATCTCACCGGAACTAGTTTTCTAGCCTCCCCACATACACATAGGAAGAAAAGAATGATTTGGCACATGTGGAGTGAGAGCAGGAGTTTGTCCCACAGTAGTGTCTCTCCATTCTGCCTAGGAGAGGCTCCAGGGCCATTTGCTTAAACTGAACTACTCACCTTTTGGACTGCTTAAGTTAAATGTCAAGAACTACATAATTTCCTAAAAATGAGGAAAAAATAACAATTCAAATTTGCTCATATCAATATGAAAGATAATTTCTCTGAATACAAAAAGCACTTGGCATGTACAAAAACTACAAGCCTGGTTTCCATAACTGGATCACAGACAAAGGAGAAGCAGAAATAACACTTGTCATTGATTATGGTTCCACATTACAGCAGTAACAGTGAACCACTGCTCTGACTACCACCTAGCCTTAAGTAAACAGAGAGGTCTTGAGAAGTATCTGATGTCCCACTTTAATAAACTGAATTTGTCCCCCAGTAATGTCTGATAAACTTGAGACTCACAATGCAGCCAAGTTTGGGAGTGGTGTTGGAACCAAATGCTTTGCAGCTGCTGTGACAGTGTCACCTAAGGGGTGCAATACCAGGTTTTACAGGAATTAAGCATACAGACACGTGTACTGTTTGTAACTATCTTATGCATTGAAGCCCTTCCCCCAGAGGATCTCATGATTATCAATAAATCTGTTATTTAATAATAAAATTTAAAAATTGATTTAACTATTTTATTCAGTAACTGGATTGGGTATTTTGGGGGTTTATTCCTATAAGCTGATTTTAGTTTGCTTGTAGAAACATGCAAGTAGTGCCAAACAGGGAGATGGTTAGTTGCAATATATTTTATGCCTGGCCCTTAAAAAAAAAAAGTGCCTTACATTTCTGGGGTTTGTTTTGGTTTGGTGGGTTTTTTTTGTTTTTTTTGTTTTTATCAGAAGCAGTCCAGTCAGAAAACTTAGTCTTTCCCACTTAGTTTACAAACTCAAGTACAAAAAAGTGGCACAGTGGTGTTTAGATGTACTTTTGTAAATGCTTCTTACTGAAACAAAACAAATTACTTCAGAATTTGTATGACGTGATTTTAGCTTTTCTGTTAATAGAGAAAGTGATTAGTTTTTGGGAAAGAACATACATAAAAGTCAACGATACTGTTTTCTGACAGACCTACCCTATCAAAACATAGTAGGGACACCAAAATGATAACTTCCTTCTGCTAGAGCATTGTTCAGAGAAGAGAGATCTTACTTTTTTTTTCTTTTTTTTTTTTTTTAGCATGCCATCACAAAAACGAACAAGCCTTAATTCCTTGTCATGTAGGAGAGGGCCTTAATACAACGGAATGCTTGGAAAATAAATATTGTCCTTCCAAAACCAGCAATGAACTGACATGTTACATGCCATTTAAAGACAGTAAGTATACTTCTGTAAATTATTGCCTCATGGACACATGCTGCTTCTCGTCAGTCAATGCGATTTTATTTCTCTTTCTTCCTTTAGCTTTTCAGGTCACCACTCTCTTCAAAGTAAGCATAAGCTTGCATTTATTTCTGCATATATGCCAATACAGGAAACAACTGATAAAGAATCGTCTGTGTATCTTGTGAACCTCACCTAGAACAAGCAATGAACAAGTGGTGTGATAGAAGCAAAGTCACACATTAGTACAAAGAATGAAGTGAAGGCTTTATTTGTGGAAAGGGAGGTTTAAGCCAAAGTAATAGTGACCCTGCAAAAGTGCTGTGAAGAAACTGGAGGTATTTAATCTGGTGAATAGGAGACTGATTGTTTGTTTGTTACTGAAGCTTGTTTAGAAGGGCAGTTACTAAAATGAGGGAGCTATAAATTCTCCTTGGTAGAATCAGATGATAGAAAAAGCAGGAATTGCTGCTAACTGATGCTTGGGAAATTTAGCTCAGATATGAGGGGGGAAAAAGTCATTAAGAAAGTAGTGCAACTCTAGAACAAGTCATCAGAAAGGTGGTGGAGTCACCATCCTTGGAGGTTTTCAAGACTTGGCTAGACAAATACACAATTTACTTGACCTCGTGTTGGTGGTAGCCTTGATCCAGGAAGAAGGTCCGTCTACGTTACGTGCAGAAGTCTCTTAACCAAAATTCTTGTAGGTGAGAAGCTCCAGAGCTAGGTAACTTTTGATAGAAAAAAGTACCATTCAGCATGAGGCCATCAGAATCTGTTTTATAGGCATACTGTAGAATTAAAATGTTTCCATAATGTTCCTTCCCTACTTGGGCTTTTACATTATGTGTAAAAAAAATACTTCACTATAGTGAGAAGAAAAGCTATACAGTGAAAATTATAGATTTCCTGCTCATTTTTTGGACACACACTAAAGCAAATGTTAAATATGCTTATTCCACTATGACTGCTTGATTGCACATTCCAGTTAAGCTGACTATTTTAAAGAATTATTTGTTCATAGATAAATTAGCTACTTAAATGCTCCTGGATCTACAACACATGTCCAAAGAAAATACAAACACTGACTGCCCTGGGAGCACATGCTGTTTCCTTTGTAGCAATCTGTTGGCAAAATAGAAGCATTTATAAGATATTAGATTTGTGGCACTTGCATTTCTGTGAGATGGTCAGAGGCAGCATACAGCCTCTTTTGCAGGCAGATAAGCTCACGTTTCCGGTCCCACCCTGTCTCTTCCGGCCCACCCACCACCTTTCCTGAGGGCCCACAGCTCCCCTGCCAGGGTCTAGGCCCAAAGGGGGAGCTCGTCACCTGGCAACGCCCCCCCCACCCCCCGGAAGTGGGCGAGGGGACCGTGAGTGGAGCCAGGCCAGCCATTCACATTTGAGGGGGCGGGGGCAGGCTCGTGATTGACTGCAACCAGGTGGCCAAGCAGAAGCAGCATCTCCTTAGGGTAGGGTGAGCACTGGGGGGCGGGGCAGTGAGCGCTCAGTCAGCCAATCAGAGAGCGCATCACCTCCTCAGGGGAGGGCAGGCCCAGCACCAGGGCGGAGTGACAGCCCACGTGCCCAATCAGGTCTCGCAGCCTGAGGCTCCATCTGCTTTAGCAGGCCCCGGAGACCCGGCGCAAAGGCTGGAGCAAAGTTGAGGTCCCCGTAGTGCGAGAGGACCTGGTCGGATCGGGCAGCCGAGGGTGAGGTTGGAGACCAGTTAGGCCGAGTGGAGGTGCACAGGCCCCTGGTGGGCCCCGACAGGCTGTGCCCGCAAGTGCTGGGGGAGCTGGCAGGTGGCCTTGTGAGGCCACTCCAACAGGGCGGAGTGCCTGAGGGCTGGAAGGAAGGCAGCAGCGCGTGGGCTGAGGAGTGGGCAGAGCAGCGGGGGGACAGGCGGCTGAGCGGCCGGGCCCAGAGGGTGGCACCGAGCAGTGGCACTCAGTCTAACTGGAGACCGGGAAGCAGCGGTGAATGCCAAGGCAAGGGGCGCTGCCAGCAGGTGCGGGAGGAGCTCCTTCCCTCTGCCCTGGCCTGCTCTGGGCTCCCCAGAGCAAGACAGACTGGCCACACTGGTGAGAAGCCCCACCCCAGTGCCCCCCCGGGCCCCTCCCCATTTCTGTTGGGCCCCGGCTGTTGGTCACTTGGAGCCCGCAGGCCCCACGGGCAGCAGGAGGGAGCAGAGCTGGCAGGACACAGGGGCTGGCCGAGCATCACTGCTCCCTATGATGTCACAAAGGGGGATTCCATGTGCTCCGTGATGTCACAAAGGGGGGCTCTGCCTGCCTGAGTATAAAAGGGGGCCACAGTCTCCTGTGGAGCAGACAGGGAGTGGTGGGCACCGCAGTCTGGCGTTGTCTCGGCGGACTGCAGCCTCAGCCTCTGTCACAGCCCAACAGCGTTGGGAGTCCTGTCAGTGGGCACCCAGAAGTTCGTTGGGGATCCGCATCGAAGGACTGTGCTGGGCACCCAGAATTTCACTGGGGGTCCGCATCACAGGACTTTGTTGAGCGCTTGGAGCACTGTGGTCACACCAGAGACAGTGCCATGATCGCGTTCCTGGCTGCCCTGCTGCTGCTCAGCCTGCTCTGGGCCAAGCTGCGAGCCAAGCAGGAGCCGACAGCCCGTCTGCAGCCAGCTCTCGACAGCCAGCAGGAACCTTCACCGTTCCTCGGAGATGAGCTAATCCCAGCAAAGCGGCCACCAGGAGCAGCTTTGCCATGTGGAGCTACCAGCATTTTCCACAGCCTGCCTCCTCAGCCAGCAGCAGCCTCCTCCTCTGCTGACTGGGGTGAGGTTACGGCCATGGGCCCAGGGGCAGCAGCAGAGGCAGACAGTGACCCGCAGAGCGTGTCTCCTGCCCTGGCAGGTATCTCGGATGTCATTGCCTTTGCTTTGGGCATGGTTGGAGTTCCTGAAGAAGGCTCTCTTGCTCCTGAGGCACAGGAAGAGGAGCTGAAGGCCTCTGCTTCTCCAGGCTTCAGTGAACAGGCCACAGCAGCTCAGGCAGAGAGCCAGGCACTTGCCACGCACAGCCCCACTGCCTGCGACACAGCTCTGGTGGACGCAGAGGAGTGCATTGTGAGGGAGGTGGTGCGCAAGGCTGTGCTTGTGACCCAGGGACCCGTCCAGCAGCCAGAGGAACAGCCAGACCTGGCCCCAAGCCTGGATGCCGCTGGCGCAGCAGGAACAGCCGCAGCCCCTCAGGACACCAAGAGTCCCCTGGCCGAAGAGCCTCAGCGAGACACCAGCACTGCCTCTGTCTTCCCAGTGGCTTGTGAGGATGGAGAAGACCCGGCTGCTTCTCCCGTGTCTGGAGACCATCAAGGGGAGGCCAGCACAGCCGTTGTGTCTCCGGCGGCAGATGAGGTTGCAGTGGCTCCATCATTGCCTCAGACGTTTCCAGCAGGCACTGGCACTGGCACACCTGACCTTGCCCCAGCAGCGGACGACGAAGGAGAGCCCAGCACCGCTGCTCTCGGACAGGCCCCAGCCCGACGTCAACGGCGTTCCCGCATCAGGAGGGCGCTCCGGGCTCTGCGCAGGGCCGTGCGCAGGAATTGGTGTGGGCCTTCCTGCTTCAACCCCACTGTGGAGGAAGAGTAACCTGGGGCGGGGCTTACAGCCATGGGCCCAGGGGCGGCAGGAGAGGCAGCCGGTGACCCGCAGAGCGTGTCTCCTGCCCCTGCGGGTCCCACAGTCGACGAGTCATCAGAAGGCAGTATTAATAAAGGATTAAGATCAAATTATACAGAGTGTTAAGATAGTATTAATATAGAACTAACACAGAATTATATATTAATCGAGCCGTTTCCCAAACGACTGTGTGACTGGCTGTGGAGTACCCCAGGGCTGGGTGGAGCTGTGCCGTGCCCCAGGGCAAGGGCTCGCTCTGCTCTCAGCGATGGCCCGCTCGCTGGGTAAGGCATTGGCTGGCTGGTCGCACTCAAAGAGCTGCGGTCCGGGGCTCAATGTGCGAGTGTAGGCCAGCGACAAATGGCATTCCTTGGAGATTGGTATTGGGAACGGTGCTGTTTGATGTCTTTGTCGGCGACACGCACAGTGGGATCGAGGCACCCTCAGCAAGTTTGCAATGATGCCAAGCTGTGTGGCGCGGTTAACGCGCTGGAGGGAAGGGATGCCGTCTGTAGGGACCTTGACAGGCTTGAGAGGTGGGTCCGTGCCAACCTCATGAAGTTCAACAAGGCCAAGTGCACGGTCCTGCACCTGGCTGGGC